>PVJH01007417.1:0-93097 GCA_004026705.1 Nesogale talazaci | reverse complement strand
ATGCATAAATAAATATATAAACATTTTTTGTCCAGATTTTCATGTTGGACCTTATATACAGTAATATATTGCATGTGTGTGTCTAAATTTCTAGGGACCTGCTGCATACAAACTGAAGGCTATTATTTGAAATAAGAATTGAATTTACTGAGATAACATATCAGCTCTAAAATTCTTAACTTCAAAGTGGTCTCCATTTCATTCCTTACAAGGCTGCGAATCTAGCAATGCATAATGCTCTCTGACTACCATGGGTTCTTTTGTAATTTCCCTCTACATGTCAATGCTTTTGAAGCAAAATGCTTGGGGTACATTGAATATTTCTATTTTGAAGTTTTTGTTTTAAAGTTTGATTCCACTCTTTTTCTCTCATAGAGAATAGAGAATTTTCTAAAGGTGTTCCAAGCACACAGGTCTTGAAAAAGCATTAGTACTAGACTTTAAACCACTTCTGAGGTCAGTCCCTTCTCTTTACATCAGTATCATGTAAGGGTCACTCCATGTTCCTTGTCTGCAGAGCATGTGAACTCTGAGTCATGCAGTTTAGGGACAAGAATCCTGAATTGCCGTTTCGGTACCATCCAGGTGGCAGCCACCCAACTCAGCCTCCTGTGCAACAGAATGAAAAACTGCTGGATCTTTCAACACCCAGTGATGGGCTATAAGTTAGACTCTTGTATTCTATCGGGTTTTCATTGACTAATTTGGGGGAGTAAGTCACCAAGCCTTTCTTTCTCCTCCATCTTAATCTGGAAACTTCACTGAAAGTTGCTTGACTGATAGCTACATGCAAGCATAACGTGGTAGCACGTGAACCCCGGCCTTCAGCCAGGAAGCTGAGGATTCTGCCATTGAACCACCAATGATTCCACTCCACTTTCATGTGGGTAGTCCCTTTTCTGTTTTCTGAGTAAAAGAGACCAACAGGGAATGCCAAGTTCTCAATGGGGTTGATATGTTGTAAAGGCAGATGCCATAAGTCTCTCTCTGACAGTAGAGTGAGGACTGGGGAGCTGAGTTTCGGCAGAAAGTAGAGAGCTCAGCTGTGACTGGAGAATGATGGCATCTTCTGGAGAAAGAAACACCAAAGACAAGCCCACTATTTAATCCATCTAACAGGGTAGGCCAGAGAGGAAAAAGATGGGTGTCAGGCCATCTAAGAGGAAGCATGGAACGTAATAACTCTGAGCAGTGGGCATTTAACCACAGTTACAATTTTAAAAGGCCCCCCTGAAGGTTGGTCATGAGGAGAGGAATCATGGGGAATGCCCAGAATCACATTGAGACATAACCCTGCCTCAGTCCTAACGTGATGTTCTTCACCCACCTCACTGCACATGAGTAGAGCTCACCTACCACTCTCTTGGCCCTTGGTCACAGCATGAAGACCAGCACTTCTATCTAGATTCCTCAGGCACAGAAGCTAGTAGTTCATGTGGAGATTTGGGAACCCAATAGAGCAATCCAAACAGCTTCACTTACGGCAGAACAGCAGTGATGGTTTTCCAGGCTGGGCTCATGGGTCGGGATGGCAAATTAACAATTGCCTACAGACTGCATTTGGCTGTAAAAAAGATTTGGTTGGTCATCAACATTGTAAAAATAGTGATGTCAGGGGGAAAGTCCCAATTTCTAGTGGCATTTAAAAATCTGGGAAACTTGGCAGCTAAGGGTCAGGTACTGTCAGTGGCTGCCCCTTTTAAACATTTGACCAAATATTTTCCAGTTTGTAGTATTTCCTTCCTGGTTCTAAATCTTCCTTCCCATTGTTGGAAATGTGGTTGTTAGTGACGAGTTAGCTTTTGCTTCATCATATGCCTCCCTAAGACTTATTGGCACTAAATAGTAACTATTTATTTAGATCATGATTCTGCATGTTGAAGATTCATACTTGGCTCACTTACGTATCTATGCCAGGTCAGCTAGACCTGATTGGATTAAGAAGGTCTCAATTGGAGTGGTTTGTCCCTAATCAACCAGGGGTTCATCCTCCTGGCTTGTCTGGGATGCCCTCAACTAGGTTGACTTATTTTTTTTTCTTTTTGTGGTCTTTCACGCTGACAGAAGGCTAGCCCAAGCTTCACATGAAGTCTGGGTAGGGTTCCAAGAGAAAGAGTAGACATGCGAACCAAGCCTTGAAATGGACACACCATTTTCACCCATCTATGTTGGTCAGAGCATGTCACAGACTAACCAACAAATGGGGAGATAGACTCCATCTCTCAATGGGTTGCCAACATGAAGTGCAGAGGGGCATGCATATGGGGAAGGAAATGAATGACCATTTCTTTTGAATGACCAGTTTTATAACAGTCCACCACAAAGAGTGGTTAATTGTGTTGTGATCATTTAAATAATGACTTACATGTACATTATACTTTGAAATTTGTTAAAAGTTTTCATGACCTAGAGATTCTATAAAAAAAAAAATAGAGGGAACTACATGTGTACTAACAGAGAGAGAATTGACTGTCTACCAATGGTTGTTATTGTTAAGTGCCCTCAAGCCATTTCTGACTCTTCCAGATGATACGATCTTCACAACTATGACGCTCAAGCCCGCTGTTACAGCCACTGTGTCACCTCATCTCATGGAAACCCACAGGGACAGTTCAATCCTGCCTATAGGGTCACTGAATCAGAATTTACTCAGTGGCAGTGAGTTTAGTTCGGGGGAGCCTATCTCTCCATGCCGGACCTAGTCTCAATCTCCAGTTATTAATAGTTTTCCAAAAGTACTATGCTGTTTCTTATTTCCATGTTTTCCATTTCTCCCTCTGTCTAGAATATACACTTCATCTTCTTTTTTGTATCTCTTTTATCTAACTCTGTTTGATCTTGGAAGCAATAGCACTTCCTGAAAGCTTCCCTAACTGCTCATTGAGTTAGTTCTCTCTTCTGTTCTAGCTTACACCCTCCTTTGGTGTACCTGTCGATAGCACTTACCTTACTGTCTTTTAATACATGATTTTCTTACCTCTCTTAACTAACCTGCTTTCCATGAGGTAACAGACTGTGTTTTGTGCATCTTTGTGTCCTGGTGTTACCTGGCACATAGATGATGCTCAAAAGAGGTTTGTTGAATACTGGTTGTCATTTTGTTACTTTCTTTATAGACCATGATAAGATTTGCTTACTAAAATCTCTTGTTAAAATTTTAAAGAGGGTTGTGAGTTATTTTGTAATAACATTAATGAAAGATGTTTACATAAATAAGTTGCTATCTGGGAATGCAAATTGTTTAATGAGTCTCAAGATATCTTTTAAAACACATGCCCTTCTTGCTTATTTAGCTGTAAAACAATAGATTTCAGGACAGAGCATTATTTGATAGCAAATCTACTTAACTATTTCTGATAAAAATGGTTTCTCGGTGAAAAATTGATTCAATTATAAGTGTGTATCAAGAAGAATCCCTCATGAAGTTTTTTTAATTGACTGCTTTAATATTATAACTATTGGCAATATTTAATGAAGCCATGTATGAATCAGCGTGACGTTATCAGTCATCAGTTTGTGACTATTTTTCACTTATGGATTATCTTGATATTACATATAGAAAATAATTAATGTTATCAAAACTCCTGCTGTGTCAGTTACTACCAGTATAGAAATAATTAATGGCAATCTAAGACTTAATTGGACAAGTAATTTGGGGGGGGGGAGCTGGTGGTAAAAATTCTCTTTTAAAACATATCAAATATACTGATGATTTTTATTTTTTCATTTTCTTATTACTGTACAAGAAAATGTAATTCTATTTAATATGAGGCAATGTTTTGTTTCATAGCTTTATTTATTTTTAACTCTTGAAATAGCATGAAAGGATAAAAAGAGAAAATTACTTGTTTCAACCGGCTAGGCAGTTTTTCTGGGCTAGCACTATTTTGCTGCAGCTGAAATTCAAACATGAGGAAATTGCAGAAATTTACAATTCAATGTGTGTTTCATCAGGGAGAAATCCACAGATTGTTTTGACACTCAGTTAGAAATTCAGCATGAAGATGGACGTCTCATGAAATTTGCAGCTGCTGATTGAATTTATATTTCCATAAAGGCCATCAACAGTAGCAGCCTGCAGGGGAAGAGAGGGGAGAAATGACAAAAATTGTGAGGCTAGCATTTTTCCTCAGCGTTATAGTCGCAAATTACTGGTAATAAGGGCTTACACTGACCAGGATTAAAGAAAAATACAGACAGCCAGAAGGGAAGGACTTCTCAGTTTAATTGATTTTAACTAAATATGTCTACATTTGATATCTAAATATGTGTTTAGTCCTCTGTGTAGAAAATGTAGTGCCTTCCTAAAAATTTCAGTTTACACCTCTTTACTACTTAAATAGGAAAAATGTATAGAAATTCTTGGAGTTACAGATTTTATTATATAGGTTATTTTCATTAAAAACTCTCAAAATTAGAGGAGAGGTGTATTGTAGGAACAAAGCACGGGTGTTTTTATGGGCTTGAAAATGACCACATTGTCTTCTCCAAGAAGCCTACAGTTTACTTTTTCAGAATCCTGGTTATTTTAGAATAGGGGGAATTTTTTTTTTTTTTTTTTTACTGACTGTCCAAAAATAATCTTGGATAGCAAGTTGTCTCTTACATGAAGGAAATTATTTCATTTTCATTGTAAAGTATTACTTTTTTTTCAGTAAAAGTTATTTCTTTTGGTTACTGTTTCACAGGCAGAGATGTCATGTGAGAGTGTTTAAAATAGGCCAGGTCTCTAGGTTGCTTTAAGAAAGCCGGGCTGGGCTCATTGTTTTGACTCTGGTCTTTGTCTCCCTGGGTAGCTGGTTCTTTCAACTAGCAGGATGCCCTCAGGTGGCTTTATTTGAAAATTAGAATTTGCACATTTATATCTTGACTGAGCAAAAAAAGAAGAAGAAGCTATATTTGATTTAAAATTGCATCGCCTAAAAAGAAAAGTGAGTTGATTAAGAGTAAAAAGACATGTCACCGTAGTTGGTAGTAGCATCTAAAACCTGATACTCTATTCTAGCTTGAGAAAAGCATACACTTCTGGTACATGTGCTCCCCATGTACCTGTGGACAGTTTTCAGTGTTTCAGAATTTGCTTTGGTGGCAATCAGCATCGTCAAGGAGCTGACAAGAATGTGCTTTTTCTGCTGGCATTCTAAGAACACTTGCTGTTTTACATATCATTTCCTGATGTTTTCCTCTCTGTAGGTTAATCGCAGACGCTGCTTGTTAAATGTATTTTTACTTCTTGTGCGATGGTTTACAAACCAAAGCAAAATTATTTTGGAGAGCATCACCACTGTGTCTGGTTTATAAAGTGTACAGTATTTGGAAAAGCTATTTTCTCATCTGAGCTTCCTCTTTCCTGGCTCGGGCATCCACATTTTGTATAATGTATTCATTCTAGACTTGTCTTATTTTTTCTTCTTACTTCTCCCTCCTCTTAAGGAATAGCTACTTTGATTTATTACTTATGAAAAAGCACCTTTTCTTCCCTTAAGTTGCTGTAGATTTCATCACCCATCAAATTGAAATCTTTATTTGCTATTTTATCTTGACAGTGCCCATGTATCTATATTGGTTTTTACACATGTAATTCAATGATTGATTCATTTAACAAATGTGTCTTCGTTGATAAGCATGCCTCAGAAGGCTTCAAGATAGTTGGGGGAAAACTCCTTTACCTTTTTTTTTTTAACTTTTTATTGTGAATTGGGACAAGATTTGCAGAGTAGACCATCCGATTCCCGTCCAGCAATCCATGCACCTTTTTTTTTTTTTTTTTTTTTTTTGTGGGCATCACTGCCTGTGGTGGTGGTGGGCACTACCCAGCCACCGCTGAATTTGAACCGCCAAGCCTGCGGGCTGCAGTTCCGCACTCAACCACTTACGCCACCGGGGCTCAGCCCCAATCCATGCACCTTTTTTTCCATCTCATTCATGAATGTCCCTTCACATCACCCCCAAGTTTCCTTCCAACCTTTCTGAATGCTGTAATTGGGAAAATGCTGCCTTTTGGATCTTAAATGGTTGATCATTCTTTGGTGTGTGCACCTCGCATGTACTATAATTCCCGTTTGGACCTATTAGCTTTGAATTCCATTCTTCCACAAATTTGTTGAACCACACCCCCCTTACAATTTTAGGTCCTGATGTTACATAGTGAGGCACACAAAGCCTCCACCCCACCTTCTTGTGTTCTAGTGGGAGAGGCAGGCTGTAACTAAGTGGGCAGGGCATGTGAAGTCGAGTAGAAAGACGAGAAGCTCTCAAGTAAAGTGAGGGATCAGGCTAGGACAGAATGTGGTTGCAGTGTCTGTTTGAATGGAAAGTTCCAGAATCCGGTCTCTGGGGAAGTGATGTTTGAAAAGCAACGCAGGGAACATGAACGAGGAGGCTAGTGATGCCCTGGACTTTCGCCCAGTTCCCCATGGTAGCAGGAGCCTTTGTTTGGATCTTATTGGAGAGAATATTGTTCATTTAAAAAAATGAATATCGTCTATCTTCTTCCCCTCTCACTTGTGTTTCTTAAAAGAAAATGAGAATGCCATTATAGATCAGAAGCTACAGATCAAAAGTATATGCATAATAACCATCATTTTAATATGGATATATTACAACATAGCTTTAACTCATATATTGATGGACATTTAATTTGTTTACAGTTTTTGTTTTATTATTTATTATTATTATTACTTATTATTGTTTTATTATTTATTTGTATTTATTATTTTATTGTTTTATTATTTTGTTTTATTATTATCATGACTAAAGATTCTGTTGTAATTTTTTTTTTTTTTTGCATTACTGCCTTGGTGGGAATAGGAGCCTTGCTCAAGGAGAATTGCTGCTGGATTTGAACCATCAACCCTGTGGGCTGCAGTCCCGCACACAGCCACTGTGCCACCAGGGCTCAGCTTGTTGTAAATATTTTGTACAGACATCCTTTCTGAATTATGCTCTTCTGTAAGATAACCACATTCTGTCATAGCCTGACGGAAATAGCATTGTTTGGCAAAGGACAGGTCCATGTTAGTGTTAATAAATAGTACCAAACTCCTATTAGAAGATCCTTAATAATTCATATTCTCATCATCCATGTACAGCCTTAAGAGGGCTAGAAAGTTTATGTAATATACTCCGAATACTTGCTTAGGGAACTCTGTGTCCTCATAAAACTATGCAGATACTTAGCTGTAGTTTTACCATGCAGATACTTAGCTGTAGTTTTACCATGTTGTCTTTTATTTCATGTTTGTCATTGCCCTCTCTGATTCCCCAACACCCAAGTAACACAAGGTAAGAAATGGGCTTGGGAAAATACTTGCTTTCCAAACCAACAGTGTGTGATTTTTCAGTTGCCAGGCATGTTGGCTTGTCTGCGCCATTGATCCGTTTTTGTCAATGCAAATAATCACATTTGAGAGCGGTTATTTAAAGGTTGCATTCTTTTTTAAATGGTGTTTCCCTTTGAGGTTTAAAAAGCATTTTTCTTAACCTGTATATTGCAGCCATCCCTAACTTATCAACATGGTAAAGTTCCAAAGACCAGGTCATTACATAAAAATTGGCCTGATGCCACATGGAGGATGACCATATCAGATTGAAAAATGGGAGTCTGGCTACATCGCTACCTAACTACCAAATTACATCACTACCTAACTGCCTGTGTTAGGTTGGGTTCTCTATAGAAGCAAAACTAGTGACAGTTATATGTGTATGTATATAGAAAGAGATTTATATCAAGAAATGGTTTACACAGTTGTAGAATCAGCAAATGCAGTCTAGTTCCAGTCTGCAGATCAATTGTAAGTTGGAGGCTTCTCCTGACTTTCGTAGCTACAGAAGTTGATGAACAGGAAGCAGAAAGATGCAGCAGGAGGGCCTCAGGCTGGTGGATACAGAATTGAATGAACCCAAGGTGATCAGTGCACTCATGGCTCCTTGGATCAGCAGGCAACATAGCAGGCGATTGTTGAACCAGATTCAGCAAAAAGAAAGGGGCAACAGGGTTCAGTTCTGCTCAGCGTCTCCATCTTATGCAAAAGGCCACCTCCTCCCAAGGAGGTCTCATCAGCCTGATGGGTTGCTTGGGTTCCACTCCTACCGTCCTCACATGACATAAAAATCTAACCATCACATTGCCAAATCACTGAGAACGATGGTCCAGAAAGTTGACTCATGACCTTAACTATCACGGCCAGCATTACACTGGCCTTGCTCCTCAGCATTTTGTTACTTCCAGACATGTATCATTAATACACTTTTCATGATTGTTGTAAATGTGAAATGCTGGATCATGAGATAGTCGATAAATGAGGACAGCTATTATATTTGTCAGATTGTTGCCAGACATTTTTTTTTTTCTGGCTCTGAATTGCATACTGATTCTAGACTTGTGTTCTGAAATATTTTAAAGTAATATTGTTGACACTTTGAGCAGTCTATGCTGTACTGCCTTCACTCCAGCATGAGCTATGCATCAGTGAACAGAGGTCAGGTGAGGCACAAAGCTCTTTGTCAGCTGCCAAAGTGATTGTTGCAACCAGATAAAAGTGCATTCCCATTTTCAGATTTGAAGTGTAAACAAAATACATCTCTCGTCTCAACTAGTCTCTTCATTTTAGAATCTTCATGTTGAAATGTTCATTTGCTGTCAGCCAGCCCAGTCTCTTTTTACCTGTTATCAAACCTAAACCCAAACTCAATGCCTTGGAATTAATGACTACTTATGACAACCCTAGAAGCAGGCAGAGAACTTAGGAAGTCTGTGGACTTCTGAGACTATAAATGTTTAAGGGAGTAGAAATCCTCATTATTCCCCTGTGGAGCAGACCAGAGCATAAACCACTATGTCACCAGGGCTCCACGCCACCCATTGTTGTTGTTGTTGTTGTTGTTGTTGTTGTTGTTAGGTGGTGTTGATTAGGGTTCAGCAACCCAATGGACAATGGAATCAAACATTTCCCTGTCCTGTGTCATCCTCACAATGGTTCTTGTGGGTCTCCATCCTTTACAGAAGATTGTATTTACTGTTAGAACCATAGTATGTTAGCTTTTGTCTGTACATTTTTTCTATTGGGAACAGCACTACATAGGTAGACTCACGATTTCCTCGGAAGAGACTGGTACCTATGGAAGTAAGATCCTGTAGCTGCTGGATTGTGCAGACAAAGGAACGTGTGATCCTGATGAAGCCTTGGTTAACAGAGACCATGCCTTTGAAGGGTGGCTTTCAAAGACTATTCAGGTTGCACTTTCAGTTAGGTGATATTTCAAGTTGTACGGTCGGTTGAATAAGAGAGTATTTGGAGCTACAGGAAGCTCATAGGCTATGCCACACTATCTTTGAAAGATACCTGGGGAAAGCATATTGTTAATCCCAGAGGCTTCCGACAAGTGCTGTTTTGAGAGTGTAGGCGGAACACACAGAACCGTTTGCGGTCTTCACACTAACTCTGGGATTGTGTTATTGGGAACAACCAATTCTATGTTGCTTTCTTTGTCCCTCTTCTTATCATTTCAATGTGATCATAGTATATTTTCTTTTATTTTTTAGAGATTTCTGATCTGATTCAGTTTGAATAAAACTCTTGTAAGCTCTGTTGCTCATCAATAGACTAAAGTTCAAAAAAATAGACTTAAGTTTTAAGTCTTTTTTTAGTGTTTACTATGAACTATTTTTCTTTCTGATGCATTGACACCTTAATTTAGACTATCTATGTGTATGATCATTAACTTTATTTTCCAATTAGTTTTTTACCTCAATTCTTCATTAAAATTTTACCAAAAATACAGGAAGCCTAAATTCATAAAAGATAATACATCAAAACAAAATAGTGGAACAATGACTTTCTTCTGTCTTTATCTTCCCTTCCTTTTCTCTTTCAGACTGAATAAGCAAACACGTGTGCTTCTAATTCCTCAAGTTACTAATGCAGTTTCCTGTGTAAAAGGTAGACCAGTTTGCCCACAAAAAAAAAAAAAAAAAAAAAGGTAGACCAACTAACATGGTATTAACTATTTTGTTTAAAAGAAGACTTGGAGGGCTGAGCCCCAGTGGTGTAGTGGTTGTGTGCGGGACTGCGGCCCATTGGGTTGGCAGTTCAAATCCAGCAATAGCTCTCCAGGAACAAGGCTGGGCCTCCTACTCCCACCAGAGGGCAGTGATGCCCGCCCCCCCCCAAAAAAAAAAACTAGAACTTGGAAATTTTTCTTGAAATCACTTTGCTTCTTTGCCTTAAGTATTTACCGTTTCCCTCATTTTCCTCCTCTCTTCTGGTCAGTTCTTTTAGCTGTTATTTAAACCACATCATGTTTACCAGGCATTTTAACTCATGTGTGAATCTTGACTGTATGTGGAAAATCATTAGTCATAAAAATAACTATTATACTTTCATACAGATAAGCTCTCAGAATTGTATGTGATTTTTTTGTTTATTTTGACCCTTAGTTACTATCCTACAAAATACAGTGATAAAGCATTTATACAATTTATTGACCAATCATATAAATACTAAAAAAGTAATAGTTATATAGAATAGATAGAACAACATATCACTTCAAGTAGAATATTTATTATATATTATCTTTCCTGGGAAATGGTTTAATATTCTATTTGATGCCTATTTCTGTGGTTCAGAAGTAGTTTTATCATAGAATTAATTATATATCTAGTTGTACGGCGCCTTTGAAATTAGTAAACTAAGACCGATTTAGGATAATGTTCTTATATGTTAAGTATTAACATTCTCCTGTATATACAAATATATTAATTTTAATATTTCTCCAGCAGAAATTCATGTTGCTCATAGTTTGATCTAACTGCCCCTAGTCAGAATTCTTTCATCCTTGGAAAACAGTTTTGTTCAAATAGAGCTTTGAAACAGAGCAGTGATGAGCCAAAGTTTCACTGAGAAGGCAATTTAGAAGGTGTTACAGCTGCAGCCATGGAGCAGGTAAAATTAGACAAACCAAAGAGGTGTTTTGACCCACTCTCTCTCAACATGTAAATATACACACACCATCTTTTACCTGGTTTACCTAGTTTATATGACTGAAATTCTCATTTGTTGTAGCAGAAGTTGAGCTATGATTTGTGGCCTAATTCTGTTTGTCAAAGAGATAACTTACAGATAAAATAGAAACTGGGAAGAACTCAGTTTAACATTTTAGAGTTATGACATCCAAAGATAACAATGCTATAGGGAGTTAGATGTATATTTAGATCCTGGGAGAGCAGCTTGCTGGAAGATTGGGAAATACAGGTATTAAATTTTAATAGAAATGGAATTGTATAGTATCTGAGATTTTAAAGACATCTTAAAATAAGCAGCCATCTTACTAAAGCATTAATTAAATCCATATGGAATAAGTACACTACCCTGTGTGATCCAAGGAAGGTAAATAATAAAATCCAAATCCAGAGGAGGGAATGATAACAGAGTTTAAATTCCCACTACCCAGATTGCACAAGGCAATGCAGTACAAGCCCCAAATCTACTTGCAGGGATGGATTAAGACTCTGTGAATCCCCTCTGACTAAAGCCCAGGCGTGTGAATAGCCTTGTTATCTGGCAGCATTGTGAAGTCGATTATGGCACAAGCATTTACATTAAAATGTTTTACCTTATAATTTGATCTCCCACTTTTGACTCTTTAAAGTTGCTTCAATTTTTGATATTTTCTGATTTCCTTTTGATTGAGATTTTCCTCTGTTTCATTTTACCATTGCTGTGTTTTTTCTGCTTTTGTTTATTTCTTATTTGTGCTTTATATGATTTTTTGTATATGAAATTAAGGATAGATAAATCTATAGAGACAGTAAATGAAGGGAGCGCTGGTTGCATAGTGGTTTTTTGTTGGGGTGCTCATTGCAAAGTCTGCATGTTGAAACCACCAGCTCCTCTTCGAGAGAACATGGACTTTCAACTACCATGAAGAGTTAGTTCCAGGCTCAGAGACCCACTGGGGCAGTTCTGTTCTGTCCTGTAGGGCCTCTCTGAGTGGGCATCCACTGGATACAACAAAATGGCATGCTATGAAAGAAGCAGAAAGTCAAGGACAATGGCTTAAACCAGTAACACACAATACCTGAAAGACAGCATTTCAAAAAGCTGAGATATTTTTAAACTCTTTCAAATGACATAGAATGACTATCTATTCTTACATGCGGATTTGTGTGTTTTTGTTTAGACAGTTAAATACGTATATGTGGATGACACATATGTACTCTTTTATTTTATTTTATTTTTATTTTTGGCATCACTGACTTGGTGGTGGGAGTAGGAGGCCCAGCCTTGCTCCTGGAGAACTGCTGCTGGGCAGCAGTGGGCCGCAGTTCCGCGCACAACCACTACGCCACCGGGGCTCAGCCCATATGTTCTCTTTTAATACCGTTAGTTTTCCACTGAAAATATGCTCTAAATATCCTTTAGTGGCTAAAGACATGTGGTACATAAACAGTTGGAATATTTTAATTCCTACTTGAGAAGATACGTTTTTCTTAGTTTAATTTTATTGGCATTAAGACTACCATAGCAAAACATACACCAATTCAACTGTTTATAAACGTGCAATTCAATGACATTGATGACATTCCAGTGGGAAACCAGTCTCACCCCTTTCTGAGCTGCCCCTCCCTCATTAATGACACGTTCCTTTCTTATTGGCTGAGGTGCTGCTGCCACTCTGATCCCATTTGGACAGTTCTTAGAAGCACCTCCTACTTAGGCAGACATTTCTTTTCGCTTATACTGTTTGGTGTTAAGACTTTAAGGAAGATATGTTGACCTTTTTGAAAAATACAATCCAACAATTTCTACTTACATAATTCAGTGCCATTGATTGTATTGTGCCATCATTATTGTTCCTCCTGCTCCCAAATGTCCCATTACCATCAAAGTGAACTCAATGCTCCCTAAGCAAAACACTCCTTCTCCTTCACTCATGGTAACCCATAGGTTAAATTTGGTTTCTTTTTTAGTAGTTTTTTTTTTTGAAATAATGATCACATAGCATACATTTCCATAGTTAAACTGCTTCTAAAAAGAGTTGTGTACATATCATCACAGAGAACAAGACATCTGCATTTCCCTCTCTCTTCTGAGAAAGGTTTTGAGAATGAAAATATAAATGAAACATCGGAAAGCTATGCCTTGAAAAAATTGAGAATACCAGATGTTGGTAAGGAAGTGAAGAAAGGGAAGCCCATATTCATTGTGAGAATGCAAAACAGTCTAGCTGCTGCTAAAACTATTTGGTGTTTGATCATAGGACTACCATGTCACTCAGCAATCCCACATCCCCAACCAGTCTGTGCATCAGTAGTTACTACAGTTCAATTCACCACAGCCAAGGGTAGAAACAACCAAACTGTCTATCAACAGATGAAGGGCTATCAACAAACCAAATGCAGTGTGTGCATCAAAAACCAACCAAACAAACTCACTGCTGTTGAATCCATCCTCATTTATAGTTATAATGTTCTGTTGGACAGGGTAGGGCTGCCTTTGTGTGTTTCCAAGATTAAATATTCAAGGGAGTAAAAATGCTCACCTTTCTCCCAGGTATGTACATAAATGGAATATTACTCAGTCATAAAAACAAGTATAGTCCTGATATATGAGACCCGTGGACAAGCCTGAAAATGTCATGCTGAGTGAAATAAGACAGTCACCCACAAACAAATACTGTATAATTCACTATGTGGAATAAGCAGATGTATGGACATGAAAGCTTATTAATGGTTACCAGCAGTAAGCTCACTGCCATCGAGTCAATTTAGACTCAAAGCCATCCTTTAGAACAGAGTAGAACTGCCCCCTGTAGTTTTCTGAGGCTGTCAATCTTTATGGAAGCAGAAAGTCTCCTCTCTCCAGCAGAGCAGCCAGTGGGTTCAAATTGCTGACTTTGTGACTAGCAGCCCAAGTCAGAACCACTCTGCCACCTGACTCTCTGGTTACCAGGGATAGAAGGAGGGAAGTATTGTTTAGAGAGCACTGAATTATGGTCACAGTAGTAGAATAATTTGGAAGAGTAGTGATCATGGCTGTGCCCTACAAAGAGTATAATCAATGTCATTGTGTCAGGTAAAAAATGATCAAGTTGGGCTGAGCCCCGGTGACGTAAGTGGTTGAGTGCGGGACTGCGGCCCACCGGCTTGGCGGTTCAAATCCAGCGGCTGCTCTCAGGAGCAGCACTGGATAGCGCCCACGACCACCTGAGGCAGTGATGCGCCACCCCCCCCCCCGCCAAAAAAAAAAAAAAGAAAAAGATATGATCAAGTTAGCAAACTACTGATTGTCTGCGTTTTACCATGCTTAAGAGGAAAAGGACTGGCAATAAAATACTAAAGCTATATAGAAATAACCCAATAAATCAAAACTTATTTTTAAAAGTTCAAAACCTTTTGCTTTTAAACTGTTTTTAAACTTTTTGCTTTTAAAGCTGTTTGCTTTTAAAATTGATTGTGATTTTGGTAAATAAAGGTAACAAAATATTTGACACTTCACCCATCTTCACAACCTAGGGTCGTCTGGGATGTTCAGGATGTGTCTCATCACCACTCTTAAACCGGCTACCAAATAACCCAGTCACTCAAGCATTGAGCCCTCCTCTCCTCCCCGCTTCCTGCCCATCCCAGGGAATCGTTACCGTGTTTTCGTCCCTGGTGCTGTTGGTGCTCAGGCTGCCAACTTGGTGCCCACGCACAGCAGCCTCCCAGTCTCACCATAGGCGTTACAAGTGAGCACGTTGTTGCAGCAGCTGTGTCAGTCCATCTGGGTGAAGTCCTTGCTCTTTATCTCCACCCCCTGCTTTGGCGAGCACGATGTCCTTTTTCAGGGATGTTCGTCTCTCCTATCAGGAAGCACGTGTCTTATCCAAGTATACTTTTACCCAAGTACACGACAGGAAGCCTCCCTGTTCTTGCTTCTCAGGAGCACCCTTCCAAGTCAGACTGACTCATTCTTCCAACAGTCCGTGGCATAGTCCATATACAATTCATATTCAACACCCCAGGTTTTTTCAATAATTTTATTGGGGGCTCTTACAGCTCTAATAACATTCAATACATCATTTGTTTTGGTTTTTGTTTTTTTGTGGCATCACTGCCTCTGGCGGTGGTGGGCGCTACCCAGTGCTGCTCCTGAGGACTGCCGCTGAAATTGAACCGCCAAGCCCGCAGGCTGCAGTCCTGCACTCAAAGACTTACGCCACCAGGGTTCAGCCTCAATACATCATTTGTATCAAGCTCATTTGTATACATGTTGCCATCTTCATTTCTACATATTTTTTACTTGAGCCCTTGGATAAGCTCCTCTTTTCCCCTCCTTTTTTTTTTTTTAACAAATCATTTTATTGGGGGCTCATACAATTCCCATCACGTTCCATCCATACGTCAATTCTATGCAGACCATATTTGCACACTTATTGTCATCATCACTCTCAAAACATCCTCCCTCCACCCAGTGCCAGCTTCCCATATTTCCCCACCCTCCCCCATGAACCCTTAACAATTTACAAATTGTTGTTACTTTTTCATATCGTACACTGTCCAATGTGACTCTTCACTCACTTCCCTGTTGTCTGTACCCCAGAGAGGAGGTTATATGTAGATCCCCGAAATTGGTTCTCCTTTTCTATTCCACCATCCCTCTACCCTCCCGGTATCACCACTCCCACCACTGGTACTGAAGGGATCATCTATCCTAAATTCCCCATGTTTCCGACTCCAGTGTACATCCCCTAGTCTAGCTGGATTTGTCAGGTAGAATTGTGATCATCAACAACACAATTTAAAAGCATCAATTCTTTGATTTTCCTTTTGCATGCATATGAGGTGATAGAAACCCCTAGGGCTTGCCAGAGGTACACCTTTGTCTTCAGAGTGACACCTTTGCATGTAAATACATTCAGGAAGCCTTCTCTGGCTTATTGGTGAGGATGGTTCCATACCGAGCAGTGTTTTGTTCCATTGTGCATCGGGTTGTCATGGACCAGGGCCTCCTAGATAACACCCAGCAACAGCAACAACTGCCATACTGTCACTGGGACAACCTATTGAGTCTTGTTGGCACATGTGCTGTTTGTGTGGAATTCTGGCAACAATACTTCCTGGTTTCCCTTAGTATCCATTTACTTTTCATGTATCCATTTATCTGTTATGAACTTAGGTTACATCATCTTTTAGCTATCGTGAACAGGGCTTCAGTATATATAGTACACATCCGTCTCCAAACTTATTTGGTCTTTTCCTCCCGTTCAAGGAAAAAAAACCCCAAACACTCAGCAACCCACGGCAATTAAAAATGCCTCCAACCCAAGACAACGTGTAGGTATTCACGTGTGCAGATCTGGATCTTCCCAGGGCCCCCAGAGGGCAGTATGGCCCTTTTGGGAATCTAGTGCACAGAGTTCTGTTTATATTCATGTTTTCCAGGACCCAGAGACTTCTTATTCTTCAGCTTACCTAATGCCAACAAAATAAAAAGAATGCCCTTCATTGTTTTCTATTTGACAGGAAGAAGTGCTGGCAGAGCATATATTTCACTCATTGTCTGATTTACAGCATATGATTTGGTTTTACTCCATCTTGAAATAGTGAAAGAATTTCCAAGAGACTAATATCTAAATAGAAGTTGCAACCTGTTGTGCTATTTAAAATTAAGTGTATATAAATAGAGGCTACTTGGACTCTGTATTAGGCAAATTTTGCCAGGTGTACAGAACTAAGAAATACCTATATACTCAAGAATAAGCCCAGTTTTTCAGCACATTGGTAATGCAGTTTTTGTGGTAAAGTTAAGTGCCTTGGTTGATAGTCGGGTTAGTTTGTACTCGTGTATATGTGATAAACTGTGCAAACATTTCTTAAAGTAGGTAGCACTCATTTTTCATTAACTGCCTCCACTCCCACTCCCATATACATATACATATACAAATAAAACCAACTGGAAAAATATCTTCAAGGCTCACTCAGGATGCTTTTTAGAGCCAGGGATAAAAAGGCAGGGTTACTTCCACCCATACTCCATTGGTTACAAACCAGTCATACGGTCTGCACCTAACACTAGGCGAGGCTTGACAATACAGAGGAGTTTGTGCATAAACAGTGTTAGTTACTGTCTCTGCCACAGACTATTAAATTCATTTAGATGAATGTTTAGTATGCATAATTTGCACGGGGCTTTTCTAGGCACGGTGGATGGGTACCAAATAAATAAGTCATGATTTCTTCCCTCAGATGGGCTCATACTGCAAAGCTTATTGTAGACCTTTGCTTGTATTTTGTTTTAGCTTCTCAAAACAAATCCATTGCTTACCCTTAGTATTTATTATGAGACTAATAACTATTTTTTAAAACAGTCAGTCAAACGATTTGTACCGACCATCTGTATCAGTTAGGATTTGGGAGAGAAACAGATGGCACATTCAAATTAGGTAATGGGAGGGAAGTTTCATAAAGGAATCACATAGAGGTGTGGGCGGGGTCTAGGAGAAATCCACAGGGTTTGGAAACCGCTCCTGAACTCCCTAAGGCTTACTGCCCGGCATCCTCACCATTGCCAAGCAGGTAGCAGCAGTGGGGGGAAGGAATGGTTTCTGTACCCGGAGTCCAAGTTGTGACTTTGAGCGAAGCATTAAACCTGCTGTGATCCAGTCGATTCTAACTCAGCGCGGTGTTAAATAGGATTTCCACAGCTGTTACTCTTTACAGGAGCAGGCATCCTAGCTGTTTCCTGAGTAGCAGCTGGTGGGTTTGAACCATTGACCTTGCGTGTAGCAGCCCCAAACTTACCAACCGACAGTTAGTCCTTTGTGCCTTTGCAGGGAGAGAGCTAGCAACATAAAGTCTCTCATCGCATTGTTCTCCTTTCCCCAACTCTCTTGTGGAGATTTCTTATTAGCGTGTCCCTCTAAAAGCGGGCAAGGGAGCCTTTTGCTAGACCATTAAATCTCACTGCCGTGCAGTTGATGTTGAATCAAGGTGACCCTGTCGGAAAATGAGAGCTGCCCCCTGTGATTTTCCCAGACTATACCTGTCTGCAGAAGTAGAAAGCCCCACATTGTCTTTCTCGACCAAGCCACTGGTGGTTTCAAACTGCCCACCTTATGCATCGCAGCCCAAGGTGTAATCCCTATGCCACCAGGGTTCCTTTTTACGTAAACAGCGCAGGCAATATATGGTTTTTGCAAACCACACAACCCCATCATGCATCAATTTTCTATGCTCATTATATGCTTGTACGTGTCTTTTGGGAAAATACCACGATCCATATAGGTCAGCTTCCTGGGGCAGAGTGCAGAAAGGCACAGAGTGGGTCTGTGTGGACAAGTGGCACAGCATCTTAACCCCCATGGCCCTGCTTGACATGCATTCTAAAGGAGACACTGTCATCAATATAGGACCACCACTGCACAGCATGAATACTTGCCAACTTGCAGTGGAAAGAAAACAATTAGGATGGTGTGCTATTTGCCCTTGCAGATTTACTCTCCACCTTTCTGCACCCTGCTCCAGAAATGACAAAGCAGTTCATTGCAAAGCTGTAAATATTATGGCATAATTAAAAAAAGAAAAAGAAGAGTCATGCTCCTTTCTTCAAAGCTATGGCTCAGTAAGGAAGAAGAGACCAACAAACAAAAACTAAATTCAAAGCTAATCCCAAAGACCGACAAACAAACAAAATTCAAAAGATTTATGTTCAGGCAATGCATGCCAGATGACCGTTAGATGAAGTGCACGTGGCATAGTTCAGAGGGGGTAAGGGTTCTTGCAGGATCAAATTATTACAGAAGACTTTCTGGGGGACTCCAAACTTGAACGGGAGGGTAGAGGGCTGGGAGTCCCCAGGTAGAACAAATGTTTACCAGGCTCCGCTGCCAGCCTTCTGGTTGGTGGTCAGAGGTTATGCATAGGTCATTCAGAACAAATGCCTGATGATCTGCTTCTGAAAAGGCAGCCACTGAAAATAGAAATCCACTAATGATGAAATCATACAATGTGAAGAAAGGGGTGCTTTAGGAAGATGATTCTGGGTGCATGGTGCTGAGTGAATTGGAGTCTGAGTGGTCATTGAGGCAGCTATTGTTACTGTCAAGAAAGGCACACATGAGGAGGCATTGGGAAAGAAATGATAAGACTTAGTAGTATTTAGATCATGGATAATAAATAAGAGGACTGAAAAGACAGGAAGAGAGAGGGAGGTAGAAGTGAGGGGATGACACAAGCTGTGAGCTTTACATTCCAAACCTCCCGCGTCGTCAGTACGAGTTTCTTCAGCGTCAGTCTGTGACGTACCTATAACCACAAAGAACAATGCATTAAGAGAGTGCGTGTGAGAAGACTGCCTGAGAGTCCATATAAACTTTCTTCTGATCAAGAGTTGAGAAAAATGTAGACTGAGAGCCACTGTATATCTTCAACCTACTGAAGTTCAGAGCCTAGAGGAGCGGTATTCTGACTTAGAAGGTTTATTTATGTGTGTATATATATGTACACACACACATATATATATATGTGTAGGTAGTCACCCCAACTGTGCATTATTGATCACACCTGCAAACTTAGAATTACAGCTGTGTTAGTCTGGGTAAACTAGAGAAATCCAGGGAGACTCATAGGTGTATGAGTAAGAACTTTATGTACAATAGCAATTGAATGTTGTGTCAAGATCAAGCCCATAAGTTCAATATTAGCCCATATGTCCAATAACAATCTATAAAGTCCTCTTCACTACATGTAACACATGTAGTGATGCCAAATGCAGGAAGATTACCCCTGACCAGTGGGTGAAAATTCTTGTGGATCCAGGGAGCAGTAGAAGCACCTCAGTGCTGGCCTGGGCCTCCATGGGGCTCCCTCAGCTTCTTGGTTCTAGTGTGGTTCAATGTGTCTTTTTGACAGGGATGCCTCACAGGAAGTGTGTCTATGTGCCACCCACAGCGAGCTCTTTATCTCTGTAGTGCCTCCAAATGAGGTCATTAAGCTGCGACCTTATGGACAGGCTAAACTCCATCCTGTACTCAAATTGCCAGCAGATCATGTAACTACCACCCCAGCAAGTATATACAAGGGTTGTCCCCCCCCTAAAAAACAAAAACAAAAACAAACAAACCAAAAAAAAACAGAATTGCACTGAGTGAGGTGGAGATGGAACACCTTTTCCCTTCCAGCTGAGCATGGGCAACTTGCTCTGAGTTGGGCACCCAGTGGCCAGAAAGGTTTATTTCATGTTTTTTTTTCGTGAAAGCAGTTTTACTCAGTTCTCAGGTTTTTGTTTGTTTGTTTGTTGATGGGCCATTTAAGAAAACAGCAGGTGGCTGTGAAATTTTATTTCCTGTTCAGGAAAAATGCCACGGAAACTGTTGCGATGGTGAACACGGCTTACAAGGGCATCACTATGGGAAAAACTCAAGTGTATTAGTGGTTTCCTCATTTAAAAAAAGGTAAAATAGTGGTTGATGACAAACCTCATTCTAGACCTTTGTCAACTTCCTGAATGGGTGAGAATATACTTCCACCAGGTCAGATGGTTAATCAAGCTTTCTGTTTCAAGGTTCTGAAAAGATCGTGAAAAAGATGTGTGACAAAATAGGCCTGATCTGTGGCAGACAAGCTGCCACGACAGTGCACCTGCTCACACAGTCATCCCCATGTGGCAGTTTGGGGCATAAAACAGCATGCCTCTCGTGCCCCACGCACCTTACTTATCTGCCCTCACTCGCCGCCACTTCTTTTTTTCCCTCGACTGAAGAGGGAGGGATGTGAGGAGACAGTGATCTGACAGCGTAGAAGAGGTGAAGACAAAAAGCTAGAGAGGTGCTCCCAGCCATCCAGCCTGATGAGTTTGAAAAATGTTTCCAAGAATGGAATCACAGATTTGATGAATGTATACATGGAGAGTACTTTGGAGGTGATAAGGTTGTTTAATTAAAAAAAAAATTAAACACGTAACTTTAAAAAAAATCCATTTGGGGAAGGGTCCTCCCTCATCATCTCATCAAGGCAGACTCGACAAGATGAATTGGCACCATGGATGCAACAATGGGCTCAGAACCTAAGGACAACCTCGTGGGTGTCACAGGACGTGGAAGCAGTTTGTTCTGTTGTGTGAGAGTCACTATCAGCTGGAGCCTTTGGAACCTACTTGACAACACCTCACGACAGCACAGAGAGAGCGGGAGAAGACCGAAGAATCGTTGACGCATGTACATCATACTGCTGGTGACAAAGTACCGAGGACTGCCCAAAGAAGAAACAGTTATCTTGGACGAAGTGCAGCCAAAGTGCCCCTTAGAGAAAGGATGGCAAGACTTCGCCTCACATACAGTGGGTATGAAACCAGGAACAACCAGTGTCTGGAAAAGGACATCCATGCCTGGTAAAGTAGAGGGGCAGTAAAAAAAGGAAGACCTTCAGCAAGACAGGAATGATTGACACAGTGGCTACAACAATGGGCTCAAGCAGAGGAGCAATTTTGAGGATAGTGCAGCACTCACAACCCATTCAACAGCACTTAACAGCAAATGCATGTGTGTCACTATATACACATGCATGTGTCTATAGATAGAGATTTTTTGTATGCAAATATTTATGTACACACATTTTTGTACATGTATATATACATGTGTGTGTACATTTCTATGTCAGGCTACCCAAAGAGTCACCTGTATCATTTTATTTATTTGGGATATTATTAAAAGTGATAACCAAAGAGCTATTGCTAATTTTTATCCCAGGTTTCTGAACACCTTTCAAATCAGAATTGTGTCAGCAGCCAGCTGCTTGCTCAATGTGTGTTCAGAATCACATCCTGACTGCAACTGAATGGTACAGGACAAAGAGGACGATGCTAAGCAAATCTCTTCAAAATGATTTCTTATTAAATTATAATGAAGCTTCGTACAAGGGGAAAAACCCAGCAGCAACTCTGTAGCATCATTGTTTGGGGGCCCATTTCTTAATTGAGGCTGGCTCTGCAGCTGTAACTTTTTTTTCCTTTCATTTAATTTCTCAGTCCTGCTGTCATTTGCCCGTTTCTCATCTTTGCATGAATGCTTTCTTATCTTCTTATATCATGTTTTTATTTATAGAGCCCAGAGTGCAATGTGATGTTTGTTCCTTATTACTCGCTAAATCCCGTGTTTACATGCTAAATCCCTATTTTAATGTGGTTTAGGGATAAATTTACTGAAAATATTCAGTGCTTATATTTTCAGTTTTGAATT
The DNA here is from genome assembly GCA_004026705.1 of Nesogale talazaci. Lineage (NCBI taxonomy): Eukaryota > Metazoa > Chordata > Mammalia > Afrosoricida > Tenrecidae > Nesogale > Nesogale talazaci. The sequence continues at coordinate 70,879 of PVJH01007417.1, read as the reverse complement.
TATTCATATTGTGACAGTAATTGGTAGAAAACTGTTTCTCACAGCTGACAGGCCAAAAAAAAAGGGCTTGGGGACAAAGCTACCACATGCCAGAGTGCTGAGGAGCCATCAGATATTTAAAGAAGTGGCATTTGTACTTGCATTATTTAAGCTACTGTTGAAAAAGTGCTGGGAAGAGAGCATATTTGTAAGAAGCCTATTATAGAATTTATTTTCTGAAGGATCATGTGTGGGAAGAGGATATAACATCTATTAGACTTTTTATAAAACACACAGAACAGTTAATTGGGCTTCTCAAAGAGAACCGAAAACTGGACATGCTATGACACAAATCTTCGTGGGGTTTTTTTTTTTTAAATCAACCCAGAAACTCAAACGAAATAAATATTTCTGCCACTTGGAAAACAGTAATTAAGCTTAAGTTGCAAATTGCATCTTAGTGGACACTCATCCTTTACCATCACAGGGATAGTGCTTGGTAAACAGGAGGAGTTAAAGAATACTGTCGATGTAAACTCCATCATGCCAATTAGCTTAGGTTATTGGTTCTCCAATGGTGATTTGGGGGTCTGCTGGTGACTTTACGGTTCCCTCTGGGGATGGAGTAGCTGGTCCTTTGTTTCAATGATGATGACTGCATTTCAGTTCTTGCTGGCAGGAATGAATAATTAAACCTAATAAAAACCACACAGCATTTCATTGATGTCTTATCGAGAGAAAGCCAACCTTGCCCTTAGTTCTTCTGAGATATGCGGTTGTAAGCAGGGAGGGAAGCAAGTCATCTCTGCTTTGCCTTGTTATTTACGAGAGTCGGCGAGTTAAATTTTGAAGAGCTGGGGATGCAGAGCGAGATACAACACCTCTTTGGGATTTGGAGATAATCTAGTAAATTGTTCTGAGAAGCTTGAAAAAGTTCCAGAGTTGTCCTCTTTCTCAGAGAGGAAGCATGGCATAGAGGGTGTAGAAAAGTTTAGCAAAGTTGACACAGGCGAGCAAATCGTTTCTGTTTTTTTCTCTCGTCCTACTCACTGTCATTGAACCCATCCTGACTCATAGCGACACCGTGACACAGGGTAGAATTGCTTAAGAATATTTGAGAAAGTTGTAGGCTTGGGCTCGCAATTTTCTAAACTACAGGATATTTTAAAAAGTTGTAGGCTTGGCTGAGCTCCGGTGGCATAGTGGTTGAGTGGTTGAGTGTGGCCCACTGGCTTGGTGGTTCAAATCGAGCAGCAGCTCTCCAAGAGCAAGGCTGGGCCTCCCACTCCCACCAGAGGGCAGTGATGCAAAAAAAAAAAAAGTTGTAGCCTTGAAAACTTGTAATTGCCAGGATTGAGCTTCTGCAGTTCATGAAAGTATGCTAACTATTGGAATCACTTTTATATCCTTTCATATGAAAGACAATATCTTAAAATAAATGAGATCCCCAGAAGAGTTTAATCTTAATTCTCCATAGACTATTCAGCTTATTACATTTTGCCTTACCAGTATAGAAGAGCTGGAAATAAGTACTGGCTTAACTATCACATTCTCTCCAAAGCACAGATTATTTATAAGCATTTTTCTAAAAAGGCTAAGAGAGTATAGTTTAAAACAAAGTGGCATCTTACAAGGAGCTGATATTAAAAATAGCATCTCAATGGATATCTGAAATTAAGGTTTTTTTTTTTAATCTTAAAAGGTTGGCTTAAATTTCTAAAATAGAAATCATTAAATAATAGTTTTATGTCCCAATGTAAACATAGTCTCTGCTGATGGCATCTTTATCTCTTTTTAATTAGAAGTCATTTTATATTGTTCTCCTGGATATTCCTATTCAAGAGTTGGAACATTGCTAATGGAGGCACTAACGACTAATAGGTTGATTCTAGCGTATTTTATTGGTATTTTAAGGGTTCTCTTAGTGAAATAAATTAAGGACACTAGTAATTCTTTTTTTATATTTATATATAGAGAAAGGTATATAAGATAAGAAAGAAGCAGTTAACTATCTATAAAGCAGTATAGATTGCTTGGTACAACTCACTTGCGTGAGACAGCTAGAAGACTGGCAGTCCTTTAAGACTGGAGGGCCGCTGAGTAGTCTTCTGTAGAGCAATCCAGGCTATCTGGTCACAGGCAGCAAACAGCAGAGCAGGTCGCCAACAGTCCCCAGCTCAAGAGATGTATATCCCAGGAGCGTGGCGAGTTAGGGCTTGGAGGAACCTCAACTCACAGCATCACAGTCCACGATTAGGTGTCCCATGTGTAGTGTTGCTTGGAGGTCGAGGCACAGGACGAACAAGGCAGCTCTCTGGTCTGAAAATCCGGAAGCAAGAGAGAGGGCGGGACTCCCTGAGCCCTTCCTATCTGTGCCCTTCAATTCATCCCGTGTGTTCATTGGCCATGCCGTCACAACAGACCCACCAATCTTCTGTGGCCATGTTGGCATAACAAACCTACCCATCACATTTATCTATTCAAAATATTTTTCAACTCTAATTTGCAAGGATTCTCCATCTTATAAATGTATTACCCTTCTCAGAAAAAAAAACCCAAGGAAAAATATTAAATGGTTAATATTTTGTAGGAACTATTGTTAGACTTCAAGAATACTAAACATAAACCTGATAGTAGCTGAAATGTGTACCTTCTGTGGATGTGTAAATTAATGAAAGCCAAACTCACTGCCATCAAATCGATTCCAAGGGCTAGCAACCTTGTCGGACAGAGTAGAAACCTTTGAGCTTCTTAGATTGTGACTCTGTGGGATTAGAGGAGGGGCTGATTGTTGCAAACGGGTGTCCTTGCACTTGGCAACTCAGTGTGTAGCCACTCTCCCACCAGAGCTCTTGTATAAAATAATGAGTTACATATAAAGCCAAAACTCTACACTTACTGTCACCAAGTTGATGCTGATAGCCAGTGACTCTATCAAACTGGAGAGAACTGCCCTTTTGGGTTTCTGAAGCTGTAAAATTTTAAGGGAGGCGAAAGCCTCGTTTTCTCCCTTGGAGATGGTGGTGGATTTGAACTATTGACCTTGCAATTAGCAGTGCAATGTCTAACTCACTTGAAAGTCTCCTTTCATGAATTATGAGCAGAGTATGCTGAAGTGCCACCACTTGTCTGTCAGTTTCTTGTACGAGGTGGCTTGTCTGTTGCTGTGATGCTGGAAATGATGTCACTGGTATTTCAAATGCCAGAAGGGTCACCCAAAGTGAACAGATTTCAGCAGACTATTCAGACATAAGAACAAACTATGAAGGAGGAATAGACTGCCCACTTCTGATGGGGAATTAGCCAATGAAACCCCTACAGATAGCATCAAACATTGTCAGACACTAAAAAAAAACTGCTGAAGAGAAGCAGAACATTGGGAGACATAGTGCCAGAAGATGAGTCTCTCAGGTCAGAAGGCACTCAAAACATGACTGTAGAGAACTCTCTTCTCAAATAGTGCAAACCAAAATAATGTGGATAGAGTAAAGCCTGTGAAAGAATAGCCTTCAGGACGTGATAGGGCAGGACTCAAAATGAGAAGAAATAGCTGCAAATATCAATTAATTTTCATCACTTAGAATGTACAAAGTATAAATATAGGAAAATTGGCAGTTGTAAAAAAATGAAATGGAGGGGCTGATCCTGGTGGCATAGTGGTTGTGTGAGGAACTGTGGCCCACTGGGTTGGCAGTTCAAATCCAGCAGCAGCTCTCCAGGAGCAAGGCTGGGCCTCCTACTCCCACCAGATGGCAGTGATGTCCCCCCCAAAAAGAAATGGAATGGAATGCATAAAAATTGACATTCCAGGCATTAGTGACCTGAAATAGATTGGTGTTAGCAATTTTAAATCAGAAAAATCATGTAGTTTGCCATGCTAGGAATAGCAGATTCAAGCGGAATGAGGCTGCATTCATTGTCAAAAAGGACATTTCGGGCTGAGCCCCGGTGGCGCAAGTGTTTGAGTGCGGAACTGCAGCCCTCAGGCTTGGCGGTTCAAATCCAGCGGTGGCTGGGTAGTGCCCACGACCACCTGAGGCAGTGATGCCCACCAAAAAAAAAAAAAAAAAAGGACATTTCAAGATCTATCTTGAAATACAATGCTGTCTGTCATGGGACAATTTCTATTCACAGATTAGGGAAATCCAGTCAATACAACTATTATCCAGATTTATGTACCAATCACTAAAACTAGTAATACAAAAATTGAAGACTTTTATTAATGTCTTCAGTCTGAAATTGGTGAACCATACAATCAAGATGCATTGATAATCATTAGACTGGAAGGCAAAAATTGGAAACAAAGGGGAAGGAACAGTAATTGGAAAATATGGTCTTGATGACAGAAACACAGCTGGAGGTTGATTTTTGCAAGACCAATGACTTTTTGAACACAAATATCTTTTTCAGCAACACAAAAGGAAACTACACATGGCCAGCCCCAGATGCAAGGAAGAAGTTCAAGCATTAGTCAGAAACAGGGCTTCAGGAATTCACAGAAGACCAATTAAAATATTTCAACAAGTTGATAAGCACTCACTTGTCTATGCCAAGAAATTTGGAAGACAGCTGTTTGACCAACTGAGGAGAAGAGATCCCTATTTGTTTGTACCCATTCCACAGAAAGGTGGTTCAACAGAAAGATCAACTTATAGATCATATCATTAATATCACAAGCCCATAATATAAAAGACCAATTGCTTAAGATTAGAGGTAGAGTTAGGGCTAGGAGAAAAAAAGAGCAATTGGATATTGAGAAAACATCCTGTCATTTCAAATTCTCCAAAACTTTACTGCATATTGTTAGTGGACTAATAAGGTAAGTCGCCATCCTTATATACAATAATAGAGCTGAAAAAGAATGATTAAGTGCTCTATGTATTAATATTTTGAAACTTTCTCCAATATAGATTATGTTAAAAAAAAACAACAACTATAGAACAGTTCTTGAATAAGCTGTTGGTGGAAAAACAAAAGGGAGAAATGTTTCTGTGTCTGTGTACATGTGTACACACTTACATTATCATGTGTGTACACAAAAATTATCTAAATGGTTGCCAGTTGTGTGTGTGTGTCCCAGGGGGATTGGAAATTTGGCAGATGAACCCTTGGCATGGGAAGGAAATTTTCGACTGTATTATTTTATACTTTTTTAATGTTTGAAATATGAGGTGAAATTTAAGTAGAGAAATATAGATAGATGCAATGTTTGATTTCAAAATTATGCTGGTGAATTCTGTCTTCAGAAAAACTCAGTAAGAGGAAGCTCACTTTAAAAAACAAGTACAGGTGAGGATTGATATGAATTAATCACAACAATAAGTAAGGCAACTCTTATGTGTATGTTCCCATTACGATACCTTGTTGAAGCTAACAAAAAGCATGAAAATAAGACCCTCCGGCCTACTAAAAGTATACTATGGTTACATGACAAAAATAGTCTCCATATGGAAAAAAGGAGTCCAGGCACTGTCTCTTTGAGTCATGGTACAATTATGAGCTCCAGAGTCCTTCAATAAATAGGTTAATTCCATAGCTCTTCTAACTTTTCTGTGGAAGATAATGCTGTAGTTTCTAAATTTTCGATCATCCTAGTTCCCTTCCTCTGGCTGTGTCACAGCATATCAGTATAGTGGGCAAAAGTATGGGTGAAGATTGAAAGCTGATGTTCTAGATTGGTTTAACTAGCTCTACTTACTATTTCTGCATTTGTATTACTACAGCTACCAACTATTAGACTTGCTTCTCTGCTATTGGCCATTCTATGTGGGCAGAATATTCTAAGCAAGAATCTAAGTACGACCCTATTCTCTAAGTAGTCCCTTGCCCTAGTTATTCACGCAGTTTTATTCCACAAGACTCTCTCAGCTGCTCCATGAGGCTGTTTTTCCATAATGAGACCTACTTATTATATGTGAACCTTGAAAGACATCTTATATACAGTCTTGTCCTATTGGAAACATAGAATCTTATGGCAAATATCACCAGTTGCATTTCCCCATTTTCACTCTTCCCTTGACAGTTCTAGCATTTAACTCTGCCTGACTTCACAAGAAGCGAGCCTCGCTGGACCTAAAACCTATAGACTTTCCTAGTAAGAATACTTTAACTTCCATTAGATGACCTTGGCTCATTAGATAATCATTCTATAGCAGTTTGGGTATTATTATACTTACATAGTACGCCCATTCATTGAAAGACAACAACCTGACCAACCTCCTGAAAGAGACTCATATTTGTGCCTATTCCAAAGAAAGGTGGCCCCACAAAATGTGGAAATTATCAAACAATATCACTAGCATAACATGCAAGTAAAATTTTGCTGAGGATCATTCAATAATGGTACAGCAATACATGGGCAGGTGTGTTAGTCTGGGTAGACTAGAGAAATAAATTCATAAACAAACATATGGATATAAGGGAAAGATTTATATAAAAGAGGAATGGAATATTGAGAAAGTTTCCTAACCCAGTCCAGTCCAAGGTCATAAGTCCAATATTAGCCCTTATGTCCGATATCAGTCTATATAGTCTCTTCCTGACTCACGAAGCATGTGTAATGACATCAGGACAATCACAGGGCATGGGGTGCAGAGTCTTGTGTATTCAACGACAGTAGAAGCATCCCGGCACTGGCAGGGGTTTCCCCATGGCTTCTTATTTCCAGGGCTCATGGTCCATCAGCAATATCCACTGACAATAGAAGCATCTCAGTGCTGGCAGGGGTCTCTCTGTGGCTTCTCCAGCTCCAGAGGTCTGGTTCGATCAGGGCAAGTTCATGTGGCTTCTCCTCCGGCTCTTCCAGGTTCCAGGACTGAGAATCTATCAGCATGCCACCATCTTGTCTTATCAGTAGACCAACGTTAAGAGACTGAGTCTATAGTCTCTCACCCAGGGGGGAAATATGAGATTCCCCAGAATTCTCAGAGAAAGCCATGCCCACACAGAGGTCTTATTGGCTATCTCCAGATCGACAGGATAGACTCCACCCCTACAATCCCAATCATGAAATTGACACCAAGTACATGAAAGCCACAGCAGGCAACTGCTAGGCATTCTAACTGGATTCAGAAGAGGACATGGAACTATGGATATGTTTGCTGATATCATGTGGGTCTTAACTGAAAGCAGAGAATACCAAAAAAAAAAAATGCTATATTTAACTGTAAAGATATTCAGCTGTGTGAATCATAACATGGATAATGTTGGAAGGGTGGGAATTACAGAACGCTTCATTGTTCTAATGTGGAACTTGTGCCTGGATCAAGAGACATGATTCAAATAGCACAAGAGGTTACTGAATGGTTTAAAACTAAGAAAGGAGTGTATCTGGATTGTAGCCATCCACCATATTTAGTCTATCTCTGTAAATAGTCCCAGAAGCTGGATTATATGAAGAAAAATGGGTATCAATATGAAAGAAAGGCTCATTAACAATGTGTTCAATAAACAGCAATGGAGGTGGACTTATCTAACCTCTCTGGCTTTCCTGTTGTCATAAGACAAGAACCAGGCTTGCCTTCTTGCTCCATCCTTCAATCTTACCTATTCTGACACCAACCGTTCCTCCCACAGTACTCTACCTTTCTGGTGGATTCATTAATCCATTGCAATAGCCACACAGAACTCAAGGACAATACTCACAATTAAGGTGGTTTCTTAGGGAAGTTTATGAGAGACCACAAGTCAGGATCAGCAAACACTGTCAATCAGCAGAGAAGTCTCTCTCAGGTCCTCAGTCCCTTAGTCACATGGTCCCTTGGCTTTGCCTCCATGAGCAAGGGAACTAGCCTGTTTGTTGTTGTCTTTTAGTTCCACAGTCTTGGGGCAGATGAGGAGAAGTACCCTGTAGTTTAAGCCTTTGCCATGATCTTTTCCACTTGATAAAGAAACTGGTGACCTCTGCCACTTCATGTAGAAATCTTGGACATGCTCTTCCCAAAGGTCCTGCAAATTTCTCTGTGATCCAGATGACTCATAGATTCTGAGGAATGACTTTGATGGTGATGCAGTTGCCTTTTAACTGTCCTACCCCCAAGAAAGAAGAAGGAGAAGATCAAGGTACAGCATCTAGTAAAACTCAAGACCAAACTCACTGCCATCAAGCCAATTCTAACTCATAATGACCTTACTGGACAGGGCAGTTTCCAAGTCTGTCACTCTTATGGGACTGAAAAGCCATGTCTTTCTCCTTCAGAGCAGCTGGTGATTTTCAGCTCCAGACCTGATGGTTAGCAGTCCTGTGCATCAGTACTAGGCCACCAGGATACCCACTATTTCAGTAGAGTTTAAAGATGCCTCCAAGGAAACATAGCGTTCATACCCCTGTCTATTGTTGGGAGTTAGCCTCACCTTAAGTTTGTTTCAGAAGGCCTCCAAAGTGGGATCCAAGCTATAGGTAGGTAGACCAGAATTCTAATACATCACATAAGGAATTGCAGGGAGAAGGGCCATGTTAATTTGCAATATCTCACTTGCAACAATGACATAATCTGGCTTGCTGAGAGCAAAAAGGATGTGAAGTACTTACCAATGATAATCAAAGAACATAGATTCCAGGACTGAACCCCAAAAGCAAGGACCCTCCCACCTGGATCAAAAAGCAGTAGCATGATAAACACAGGAAGTGTGAATGTTGTCAAGGACCTCATTTTACATGGATACACCCTCGAGAAATTCAGGGACATACTGCCATGGGCAAATCTGGGGATGGCAGACTAGCAGTTTTGCCTGGGCCAGGGGTCGAGTAGTGGGATAAGAAAGAAAGAGCAGGACACTTGTGGTGACCATGGATACATTCACTATCTTGACTGTGATGGTGACATCATGCAGTGGTTGTTGAATGCCATGGAGTGAGTTCTGACTCACAGGGACCTTGTGTAAACAGAACAAAATACTGTCCGGCCCTACACCCTCGGCACTTTTGTTATTTCAGCCCCTTGCCTCAGTCACATTCAATCCATCTTGTTGAGGGTCTACCTCCTTTTCGTGATTTCATGGGTATAATAAATGCCCAAATTTACTAAAGGTAGCTCCGAAATGAGAGGGAGCCCTGGCGGTGGAGTTATTACATCCACATTGGGCTGCTAACCAGAAGGTCAGCAGTTTGGAACCCTCAGCCATCGATGAGAAGAACGATGGGGCTTTCTCCTGCTGTAAAAAGTTACATGCAGACTCAGGAACTCACTGGGGCTGTTCTACCCATTCGTCACTATGAGTTGGAATCCACTCAGTGGAAGGGAATTTATGTTTTTGTTTATGGCTTTTAAATAAACACATTATTTTATGTTGGTTGTATGTCATAAAAGTGTTGAAAAATAAATTTAGAAGTCCATGTACTTTAAAAATAAAGTGTTACAGAGAAAAAATACCTTCATCTTTGAGGAAAAAGATATGCCTGACCTAAGCCATGGGTTTTCAATCACCTCTTATGCACATGAAAGATGGATAGGAGTAGGAAGGCCGGACACATGGTGCATTTTGAATTGTGCTGTTGGTCAAGAATGTGGGAGGGAGGGACTACCAGAAGAGCAAAGTATTGTCTTGGTAGAAGTACAGTCAGAATGCTCTTTAGAGGCAAGCAGGGCAAGAGTCCGTCTCATGTACTTTGGACATGTTATGAAGAGAGATTAGTCCTTGAAAAAAGGACATATGCTTAATAAAGTCGAGGTCAGTGAAAAAGAGGAAGATAACCAAGGAAATGGGTTGACTCAGTAGCTGTAACGCTGGCTCAAACATTGCCACACTTGTGAGGATAGAGCAGGACTGGGCAATGTTTCAATCTGATATCCATAGGGTGGCCCTATGAGGGAGAACAAACAATGCCTATTCGCATATTTGTGACCTTTTGTAGTAACACATGGTCTGCAGTGTTTATAGACCATTTCTAGCTTCTCACTGCTTGGTATTTAAAAGACAAACACCCTGATGTGGTCTCTCCTTTCATGGGCTTCATAGTGTGTGTCTGCATATTTCAGAGTTGTGATTTGGGGGAGAGGACTTGCACCAGGTCTTTGCTTCACAGGAACTCTCAAGTGGCCCACCTGTGGAGAAAGAAAATAGAGTTCTGATTGAGAAGGAGGAGGCACCCAGGGACCTTACCCTCTAGGCTCCTGTGCCCTCTCAAGGCAGCCCTTGAGATATTTCCAGTTTAATTTCACTTCTAGTGCTCTGAGGAAAAATATCCAATTGAGAGATGAAAAGTTAGATTGGCCTTATCTCTGAAATCCTTGAGAGAATTGTTGTAGAACTTTCCACTACACATGATCATAAATGTGGTCCCCAGCAATTTAAATACTTTTACTTTTTTGGAAATATTCAGTTTTCCCTTATTATGGCATTTTCCTGGTGAGACATGCTATATGATTTTTTTTATCATTACTGTGTGTTCCATAGTGGGAGTAATTATTGTTGGGGGCTTGAATAACCGAACTGCCAATAAATACAGTGTACTCCCCCTGAAAACCATTGCTGAGTGAATGAGCACCTTCTCTATGGGCTGTATCTTTCAAGAAGAATGTATTATCAAAGAAAAAGAAAGAAAGATGTATTAACAGAAAGCAAAAAGTGTCCCCAAATACGATTGTGCAAATGTAGGGGACTGGTTGTCCCTATTTGTATGCTCGAAGTCAGCATTTAATTCTTCTATTTTTACTGTTTTTAATTTTGTATGATTGCAAAAGTAATTGTAAAAATACAAAAATATGTTGTGTAAGCAGCAGAAGCTTACTACAACCCTTACTCCTGAGATAGCCAATTTTACAACTTGGGATGTCTTTCAGTGAGTCAGTATGCTGTGAAAACCAGTATGCTATGACATTCTGGACCAACATGGCAGCAGTTCATTGGGTGGTGCTAATGGTTTGTATTCACTGATTGTTCTCAAGGTTGGTGGTTTGAACCTACCTGGCAGTATTGCAGCAGAAAGTCCTGCCCGTCTGCTTTTGTAACAAGTAGAGTCAAGAAACTATGGAGTCATTCTGCTCTGCAATCTACAAGGTCATGAGTCAGAGTCAACTTGACTCTAACAGTTGTTTGTTTGTTTGTTCTTGCCATGGCAGCAGTTATTCTAGATGAAGAGAGAGAGAGAGGAAAAGGGCTACAAACCAAACACCCTTTACCATTCAGACCGCTCACAGTGATGACAGAAGAAAACTGCCCCCTATGGTTTCTGAGACTCAATCCTTGCAGGCCCAGACAGCCTCATCTTCTTCCTCTGAGCTGCTAATGAGTTTGAACCACCAATCTTGCTGTTAGTAGCCCAATACTTATACAAAAGCACCACCACTGGGGGAGAGGGATTTGCTTCTACTCTGAGAGTCCTCCAGGCTGAGGGAGAGATCCTCTGTCTTGGAGCTGCATTTTCTAAAACACACATATCTTTAGATGCTTTGACTGGGAAGAAAGTTTGGGGTGTCTGCCATAGAAATGCCCTGGAAGAGAAGTGAGACATGCCCCCCCAATCCTTGCTCCGTCGACCTGAGCTCCCTCTTCTAGTGAGTAAGATGATGAGAGGAGCACTCTGTCGGGATCAACCACAGGATTCTCTGTGACATATTATTGAATGTCTTTCTCTGTTTAAGCTTTTATGTGTATTTTCTTCTGACAAAGCTTTTATCTGTATTTTCTTCTAACAAACGAGTATTCTATTTCTTATTTCTACATCTTAAGTTTCCTTTTGTCTGAGTCCTGGTGTTGTGAGGGTTAAGGGCTCAGCCACTGTGGTAGTTATATCATCTGGTGTCAATTTGAGGAATCAGAGTGAAGGGGTGGGGTCTAGCCTGTCAGTTAAGTAGTTGCTTGATGACCTCATTTGGAGGCACTGAGAAAAGTAGTTTGCTAGATGCGGGACACATGCTCACTTCCTGGGAGACATCCCTGTGGGAAGAGGCTGATAGAGCCAAACCTCTGGAGAAGTCACATGGAGAGTCCTGCCAGCATGGAGATACTTACACAATGGGTGGATCCACAAGACCTACCACCCACTGGTCTGTGGTCTTCCTGTATTTGGCATCGTTGCATGTGTTTTGTGAGCCTGAAGAAGACTTTATAGATTGATATCAGACATATGGGTTAATATCAGACTTATGGACTTGAACTGGGCTGGGATGTTTTCTTAATATTCAAATGCTCTTGTATATAAAGCTCTTTCTTATACACATGAGTGTGTCTGTGAATTTGTTTCTCTAACATTGGCTGATTAACAAAGCCACTAACTGAAAAACGTGCCCTTCTAGCCCACCAGTGACTCTGCAAGAGGGAAGTCAGGGGGACCTGTTTCTGTAAAGGTAACAGGAGGCCTTTGGAGCCACAGAGGTAGCTCCCCTCTGTCCTGCAGGGCTGTGATCAGTGGGGAAAATGATAACTATAAGGAGGACTACTTGTGCTCATTGTCTGGGGTTTTAGTCATTTGTTACAATGCTAGGGAAATTTAGCCCTTTTACTTTTATTTGGTTAAAATTGGTGGGTTTTCAAAAAAATTTATTTCATGGTATGGGGCACAAAGAGCAGCTTCCCAGATGTTTATGATTTCCAATAATTTTTTTTTAAATATGAATCCTTTCTCCTTAAAATCCCAGGGTTTCTTGTCCCGAGCAGAAAGGCCTTCTCCGTTCAAAGATTACTTTGCTTCTGTCCAGTTGTGTCACTTTATGTCTGAAATATTAAACTTCCAATAAAGCAGCCCAACAGTATAAGGGCTGCTTTTCCTAGGCCTCAGAGAGAGATTTTCTGGTTCCTCTGCACATTTTGACCTCCTGCGGTTATTATTTAACCATCGTCTCTATCCATTTTGCTGTATTATTTGCTTATCCATCACACCACTCTTCTGAGGGCCTTTGATAGCCACGGCACATCTGGGAAAAGAGAAAAGTTAACATTTTGGATGTGTGCTGTGTAAAGGAGGGAGAATTGCTACAATTCAAGATCATCTTGGGACTAGGCAGTTTATAAAACCTCAGGAAAGTGAGCATCCCTCCAGCATGCCTGCCTGGCACATAACCCCTGCACACTCAGCCCACCGCGTGTGGAGTGACAGCATGCTACAAACTCATCTTCTCTACTCTGCTGTGCACGTTGTGCCCCAAATTTTGAGGGTACAGGTGGGGGTGGGAAGGTATCGGTGCTTGCCAAAGATGTTCAGCCCTTAATTGTACCCATCACGCCACCTTTGTGCATTTTCCTCCCTGGCCTTCTACTCTGCTCCCTTTCCATAGGCACTCCTTTGATCCTGAAGTTACCTGAGGTGTTCAGGCCTAAGCATGGAACCCTGTAAGTGCCAGACTAATGTGAACGTCCAGAGCAGCAAGATTTGCCCTGGCCCCCTGCTTGCCCTTCCCCAGCAGAACTACCAGGTCTGAGGCATCAGCATGTAGCAAACAGAGCCTGACTTGTGACCTCCCTTCTGTGCCCACCTGCCTCACAGCACCGTGGGGAGACATCAAGAGAATCCCGCTCTGTTGCTTCGCTCCGATGCCTCATGTGATGCCTAAATGTTTTGTCTAAATGACCGATGGAAAAAGCTGGCCATGTGCTGTGTCGTATGAGTTTTCTTCCAGCTACAGTGGAGCCACCAAATTATGTATCAGAACAGTAATAGCTGATTATGCAATATTTACCAAGTGCAAGGCACTATGTTTAACAATTTATCTGTGTTGTTGGGTGTCCTCTAGATGGCTGTTGGGGTCATAGTGACCCCACATAAGAGTTAAATGACCCCCTCGGGCTTTCTAGGCTGTGCTCTATATTGTAAGCTACCTGCCATGTGCTGACTCACTCACTCACTGCCGTGGAGTTGAGTCATAGGGCCCTTATAGGACAGAATAACCTCTTTGAATAGTTTCTGACACTAACTCTTTGCAGGAGTAGACGGGAGTAGAAAGCCTCCTCTTTCCCCCAAGAAACTGGCTGATGGTTTTGAACTGCTGGCCTTGTGATTAGCAGCTCAACATCTGTGGCAGCTCAATATTATGACACCAGGGCTCCGCAGGGAGCATTCTGGTTGGTTCAAACTACCCTATACTCTCGTGGATAAGCGAGTTTTTCAGCACCTTTTTTAAATGCCATTTTTGTGGTAAAATTAGGTGCCTTGGCTGATATTTGGGTCAGCTTGTACGCGAGTATATGCGGTACATCTTTTTTCCATTACCTTTGTGCCAAGATGTTGTTTATGCCTCATTCATTTAACCCTTTGGTGTAAGTAATTTTACTATCTCTACTTTACAGGTCCAGAGGCCGAGACACAGGAGTTAAGATTACCCCACATTATAAATTTGTAAATACTCAAGCTAGCTGGTCTGGCTCGAATCTGTGCTGTGAAGCCCCACATCTCACTGCCTCTACAGAGAGACAATTTTAAGTTTAGGCAGCTTGTGATTTGGCTCTACTGGGGCTAAGGAGCTCCACGGTACACTTTGTGAATTCAGACGTGGCTATAAAGGACTGAAGTGTGAGAATTGACCTTGGTGATGATTGAACCAACTCATGGTTATATGCACACGGGCACCACAGCGTGTGGACCTCCATGTCATGGCAGCTTTTTTCTCCTGTCTTTCTGCTATTTCATGCCATTTACATCATGATGAGAACCTTGTCTTCTGTCAGAGAGGACTAGAACCTTCTACAGAACCCAAAATATGAAAATAAAGAATCAATCCAAGTATCTCCAGAATAATATCTCATCCCAGTAAAGATTTTTTCCTAAGGTATTAAGCTTAGGAAAAGATAAAAGGGTTGTTTTGGTGATGCCGTGTCTGCCTAGAGTTAGCCTAAGTGGCGTTTATGTAAAGGTACATGCTTTCTCACTACTGAAAAAGAAAGCCTGTCTAGTCATTAATCAGTGATTTTATAGTTCTTATTTCATGGCAGATGGAATAAAAGAACAAAGGAAGTTTACTTCCTAAGCAATTTATTTAAACATGAAGTGGGGGAAAATCAAGATAGACTCATTCCTTTTCATATTTTTCCTTCAAAATTGCCTTCTTATTATTGATGAATGAATTCATTTCCCTTTCATATCATAGATTTAAGAGTGTCTCTGAATAAGACTTAGTGTCTAATGTGTTTTTTGGATTTTTTTTTAACGTTTTAATATGTTCTGAAACTGAGTTAAAAATCCCATTCCCTCAACTGCTTCATTCCTTCGCAACTTGGAGAGATACAAAATTACGTTTGGGCAGCATTTGCTGAGGAGAGGTGCATGTTTGTATACCCATTTTAAATCAAGGGGGAAGCAAGTTAATACCGATATCATTTCTTGCCAAATGACTCAATTGTCTTTTTTTTTTTGCACCCTGAGGTTATCCATTATTCAGATTAAGCCTTTTAAAGAGGAGATTAGGTTTAAAATGTGCCTGCTGCCTAATCACACAGGGTTCCTTGGATGATTTGAAGGGCACAGGTAGTGGAGGAGAGCTGTTTTTATAGGTAGTGAAAAGGGAAGCATGCTTGGTAAAATGATAATAATGATAAGAGTTTTGTTGGATAAGTGCATTTGCCTAAGGTCAGGGCATAATAGAAAGGTTTAATGATTTTCATTCCGAGGTGAGTTAGCCCAAAGCTAACTTTCAGGCAGCTCTCTGCAAGCCATTATACCTGGGCTAAGAGCCTTCTTCCCCAATATCAGCAAAGTTGATCATAATACTGAGCCTGAAGAAGGCTTCTGCCTAGGTAACCTCTGTGTTTCTTCATGCAGGTGTTATAGTGAAGCAGGGTCATTCATCCCTGTGATTGAGACATGGGGCAAAATGGCCCCACACAATGGAGACAGTGCAGATTCCGGAGTCTGACCAGCGCCGAAGCAATGGCCCATGGGAGGGAAGGAGCACCACAAGAGCACTCTCTGGGGGGTCTGCTTCCTCGGGCTTCTGAGTGGTGTCTCAGATGGCTTTGAAACTGCCCACCGCCCCCATCTCTCGGTTGGAGATGTGCTATGTTTAAAACGTGGGTATATATTTATCTTCAAAATGAAAACTGTGGGGTTTATAGCAAGAGTTTTGTAATCTTTGAGGTGTGTGTGTGTGTGTGTGTGTGTGTCTAGAGAAAGAATTATAATTTGACAATTTTAAATATCAAATATATCCCCGTGAGTTATAGCTTCTAATTACATACTATTTTAGTCAATATATTCATGTAACCTTTTATTTTAAGTGCTATAAATACATCACCACAGGACATAGGAATTTCTTATAAACCCAGTTTGATTTGGTACAAGAAGCTTCTTTTAGTAAGAGTGATTTAGTCGGCTGTTGTGTAAATCACTTCCAGGTAAAAAGTTTTGGGGACCACATGATTTTGAATCTCATCAAGCACTAAGAAGTTATTTAAAGACTAACACATAGACTAACTCTGATCCTCCATCAGAGCAAAATGTGCTGTTGATAGTAGTATTCAGTATACTCCAACTTGGGGATTTGTATTATAAAGGAATTTAGCTATTTTAAATATACCAGGGGACATTAAAAAGTACATGAGAAGACTCATTATCTTATCATTACATTTTTTTCCCACAAACTTTGTAAAGCCCCCTTGTCCATTGCTTAACATCTGGTGGTAGTAGAATATACCCACGCACAAACTTTGAAAATTCCAGTTAATTGTGTGACTTTGCCTGCGTCTCATCTACAGGAAGGGTGTAATCGTATTAAGTTTCAGGATGAAGATTTGAAGGAATAGTATAAGAAAAACACTCATTAACATGCCTCAAATTCTATATCCGTTTTCTTCCACAAGTTAGACCATTCTGCTCTATAAATCCCTCTCTAGCGTATGGTGGTTTCTGGTTGTGTTGTGATGTGGCATCCACTTGGTTCCGAGCCACAGTAACCTTATGCACGACAGAGAGAAATATTGCTCAGTTCTGCACCCTCTTTACAATTGCCCTTCTATTTGAGCCCAATGTTGCCTCCATCGGGTCAGTTATTCTCATACAGGCCCTTCCTCTCCTTCGAAGCCCTTCTACTTTATGGAGCACAGTGTCCTTCTCCAGGAACTGATCCCTCCTGAGAATGTGCCCAAAGTATATCAGATGAAGTCTTGCCATCCTTGCCTCTAAAGAGCACTCTTGCCTTCCTCCAACACAGATTGGTTTGTCCTTTCAGCAGTTCACGATACTTTCTCCAGTGCCACAATTCAAATGCAGCAATTCTTGTACAGCCATCTTTATTTAGTGTCCAACTTTCACATGCATACAAGACAATGGGAAAATGCCATTGCTTGGGTCAGGTTCACGTTATCCTCAATGTAACATTCTTGTTTTTCAGTACTCCAAAGAGATCTTGTGCAGCTGATTTACCTAATGCAGTTTGTCTTTTGATCTCTCGACTGATGCTTTTATGAGTTTTATGGATCCAAAGAAGACAAAATCCCTGCCAACTTCCACTTTTCTCCATTGATCATGTTGCTACCTACCTATTGGTCCATTTGTGAGGATTTGGGTCTTCCTTACTTTGATTTGGAATCCATATGGAAGGCTACTATCCTTGACCTTCATCAGTAAGTGCTTCAAGTCCTCACTTCCAGCAATCAAGGTTGTGTCTTCTGAATATCTCCGGTTGCTAATTAAACCTTCCTCCAATCCTGATGTCACTTTCTTCTTCATATAACCAGCCTCTCTAATGATGTGCTCAGCATACAGTTTGACTAAGTGTGGTGAGAGGATACAATCCTGATGCACTTCTTTTCTGATTTTAAACCATGCATCATTCCTTTGTTGCATCTGCACAACTGCCTTTTGATCCGTGTCCAAGTTCCTCATGAGCACAATGAAGTGTTCCAGAATTCCCATTCTCTCATTCTCAAGGTTGCCCACAGTTTATGATTCACACAGTTAAATGCCTTGACATAGTCAATGAAATAAAAGTAAATATATTTATGAAGTTCTCTGCTTTGAGCCCATCCATAGGAAATCAGCAATGATATCCCTTGTTCCACATCCTCTTCTGAATCTGCCCTGAACTTGTGGCCATTCCCTGTCACATTATTTCTGTAACCACTGTTGGATGGCCTTCAGCTAAATTTTACTGTACTGGCATGTAGTACCAGTAATACTGTTTTATAGTTTGAGCATTCTGTTAGGTCTTCTTTCTTTGGAATGGGTATAAACATGGTTGACTAAGTAGATATCATCAAAAATTTTTTTGGCATAGACTAGTAAGTGTTTTCAGTGCTTCATAGATAGCTGAAACATTTCTGTTGGTATTCCAGCAATTCCTGCAGCTTTGTTTTTGGATAATGTTTTCAGTACAGCTTGAAAATCTTGCTTCAGCACCACTGGTTCTTGCTCACGTGCTACCTCCTGCAATGATAGCATGTGCATTAGTTCTTTTTGGGGCAGTAATTCAGTATGTTCTTTCAATGTTTCCTACATTATTCATTACTTTGCCCATAGAATCTTTAAATATTTTAATTTGAGTATTAAGGGTTTTTGTTTTGTTTTGTTTTTTAGTTCTTTCAGTTTAAGACACGCTAAGCTTGTTCTTTTCCCTTTTGGTTTTCTTATTCTAGGCCTTTGCACATTTTATTATAGTAGTATTTGGATTTGTCTTCTGCTGCCCTTGTAAATTTTGGATTCAGTTATTCGACTTCATCATTTCTTCCATTTTAAAAATCTTTCATTTTCTGTTTTCTTAATGACCTTTAGTTTCTTTTTCTCTTCTTTTTTTTTAAACTGGCACTTTGTTGGTAGTTTTGAGATCAGTAAAGAGACATTTTGAACAATTTGTACACAGTTGTTAATGCACATTTCAAAATCCTAAAATGGCATATGGATGAAATTCATTTCTGATGTCCAATGACTTTTCAGCTTTAAATTTAGAAGCAAATTTTTAAAAAGAAATTATCAAGTACTATTATCTTCAAATGTTGATAATTTTTACATCTTAAGTCCCACTAATTTAGTCTCACACACAACACACTCAAATGTTAAACCTTTCACAGGATGTAGCAAAATTATAAAGAAAACTGGACTACAGTGACCCAATTTTTGTATTAGGGATACAAAAATTCCGTCAACAGCCCCACCCTCCCACCCCCAGTTCCATGGATTGTTATGTTGACACCCATGACAGTCAAATCTTCCCACAATTCAACATCCCACTACGTACCAACAAATAAGCAACCAGTAAATGATATCATTTCTTTTTTTAAAAGGCATTTACACTTTAAAAAGGAGGAAATGAAGAGGGATTTCTCTCAGAAGTATTTCTAGAGCTACTAAAAAACTTGTATTTACAAAATAGTTGATAAAAATATTCCTCTAGATTGTACAAGAAGGGAGATAACCCTGCCCACTGATAAAGCATGATAGAGAAACACTAATCAGACTTGGCTTCTTTGCCTCTTGGGCATCTTGCCTGTGGGGAGGGCGCTTGCTGGATGCCTGTTGACCATGGCACCTAGAGCTTTCTTGAAGTTGGGTTGCCTGGCTGCTTCCACTCTGCCCACCACCCAAGCTGCTAGGACCCCACTTGTTGCTTTCTTTATGAATGATATTCTTCATGTCCTCCCACAGCTCATCGGGATTTCTCTCATTTGTGCTCAATGTGTCAAACCTGTCTTAAGATGTTCTCAGAATTCAGGTGGGATGAACTCATGGTCATACTTTAACTCTCTTGAACTTGTAACTTTCTTCAGCTTTGTCTGGAACTTACATATGAGCAATTGATTATCTGTTCCAGTCAGCCTCTGGCCTGATTTTAACTGTTCGTATTGAGCTTCTCCAATGACTCTCCCCCCATATGTAGTCAATTTTATGTCTGTATATTCAATCTGGAGAAGTCTATGTGTATCGTCACCTCTTGTGATGTTGTAAACAAGCATTTGCTATGAACAAGTCATTGGGTTTGCAAAGTTCTATCATGTGGTCTCCAACTTCATCTCTATCACCAAGACCATATTTTCCAACTACTGTTCCATCTTCTTTGCTTCTACCTTTTATAGTCCAATTGCCAATAATTATCAATGCATCCTGATTATGTGTTTTATCAATTTCAGACTGAAGATGTTGATAGAATCCTCCAATTTCTTCCATTAGCTTTTGTGGTTGGTATATAGATTTAAATAGTAGTTGTATTGATTGAATTTCCTTTCAGGCAAGTAAATATAATCTTATTACAGACAGAATTATACTTCATGATTGATTTTGCTATGTCGTTTCTGACAATGCCACACACTTTCTCATAATTATCTTATTCCTTGCATAGTATATCATATGATTTTCTGATTTAAAATGGTCGATACCCATTCATTTCAGCTCACAAATGTTTAGGACATCGATTTTTATGTGTTCTATTGCATTTTTGACCACTTCAAATTTCCCTAGATTCATGCTCTGCACATTCCAAGTCCCTATCATTAGCAGATTTTTTTTTTTGCACCTGTTTCTCATCTGAGTCCTGCCCCATCAGAAAGTGAAGATTCCAAAGGTTCCACTCTCAGTGGCTTTACCCAACTCACATTATGATGGTCGACTCCCTCTGGAAAATCAG
This sequence comes from Nesogale talazaci, assembly GCA_004026705.1. Lineage (NCBI taxonomy): Eukaryota > Metazoa > Chordata > Mammalia > Afrosoricida > Tenrecidae > Nesogale > Nesogale talazaci. The sequence continues at coordinate 50,417 of PVJH01007417.1, read as the reverse complement.
TCCTGCCTTAGTCACATTTTGAGTGCTCTGCCTGACCCATCCTCCGGCACTATCTCAGACAATGGTCTGCCTCTTAGGCTTATTAGATATTCCATATCTGAAGTTTTCAAAGCTCTGCTCCAGGTTTTTAGTGACAACTTCTACTGAAGTGGAGAGGCGAGTTCTTCTTCATTGTCTGCTCTTTGTCTGGCAGCTCCACTGACAAATGATCACTTTCAGTGATCCTACTGGCATTTGACATATTAATGACAAAGCTTCCAGCAACACACAAGCCACCACATATACCAAACGGACACACAAGTGGTGGCTAGAATGTTGTGGTTGGCCAGTATTCCCATCCCTCTCTTCTATTGTATTCTCATTTCTGCCACCATGTAATTCTTTTTAAAGCACATCTTTGAAAATAAGAAAGGGGAAAAAAGAAAACAAAAACAAAAAGCACACCTTATTAACCATCTCCCTCCCTGCTTCATTAAACTTTATCTATTTGAGCTTTCCACGATCTAATTCCACTCTCTCTCCAGCCTCGCTACACCCTACATGCTGGCTTTTTAAATCTCCCAGCATGCCCCCACGGAATTATATTGAAAGTAGGCCAGGTGACAAGACCATGTCCAAGTTTTAGGACAAGAAAGGATCAACTACTCAGAATTGGCCATACTGATTTCTCCATTGGTTTACTTTTAAAACAACCAAAGGATATAGACAAAATCATGTCTGCCAGCTGATTGGACATGGCTTCCTGAGACCTTTGTGGTCACACACACATTTTTTAATATATTGGTTCTGAAAGGACTGTTAAGTGAAGAAATTGATTAGTTAGAGAAGCCCAGAATAACAGGGTTGTTACCTGTTTGTATGTAGGTTAAGTCTATGATTGGGTATATATCAGTTTAGTAATCTCAAGTCATTCTGTTGCCATTGAATACTTTTCTGGCAGTACCATAAAGAACTTTACCACTTTATTCCCTCTCCGTTGTCAGCTGAGATTACATGAAGGTGCAGTGCTCATGGCAATGACAACTTCTATGTTCTAACATTTACTTTCAAAATTCTTTCAGAGTTATATATATGTGAAGACTTTTTTTTAATGAAGACTTTAAAAAATTTGAAGTAGACTTTGCATAACCTAAAGTCAGCTGTTTTAAAGCATTCAAGAGCATGACATTTCATGCAGTTACACAACTGTGCAGTCATCACCTCAATCTAGTCCCCAAACATTTTGTGAAGACATCGTTGAGACTAGTGAGTAATATATGAATGAGTGATTAGAGAATTTATTTCCATTCCTTGACTTTTAAGAACTCTCAGTGGTTCGATGGCTATTCTAGAAGGTTCTCAGGAATCTCCTTTCAGTTCTAATTTTCTTAATTGTAAAATTATATGATTACTTAATGGAGATATGACATGCATTTTATACTTTCTCCCATCCCTCAGCATCCATTGCTTTCTGGTTGCCTACCATAGATTGAGAATCTGAAGCAAAAGATAATGTAATTACATGTAAGAAGTTCATTATTCCTTTGAAGAACTAGATGTAGAAGAAATATATAGGAAAATATACTCATTTCAGTTGTGATTACCCTTTTGTTTTGATGTGCCATCAAGTTGGTCTTAACCCTATGTACAACAGAATGAAATGCAGCCTCTTCCTGAGTCATCATAATTGTACTTATATTTTGAGCCCATCGATGCAGCAACCATGTAAATCTATCTTGTTGAGGGCTTTCTGTCCCTCTACTTTACCAAGCATGAAGCCTTTCTCCAGGTTCTGGTCTCTCCTGAAAACATGTCCAAAGTACATGAGATGAAGTCTGGCCATCCTTGCCTCTAAGGAGCATTATGGCTGTACTTCTTCCATGATAGATTAGATTATTTTTTGCCAGTCCATATTACTTTCAATATTCCTTGCCAGCACCATCATTCAAATGCTAGAGCCGAGTCAGGGGATGTATTCAGGATATGCAGACTTGCTGGGTGCTGGCAACTGGCCCAGTTTCTGGACTTCAGATGTTGAGTGCTTTTCAGTGTTGCTTTCATTGTAGTACTATCCTCTTCTGTGCGCAAACTCTCTCCCTTTTGCCTCTCTCACACATTGCATCCTTGCCTATGCACCTGCTTGGTTTGTTATGCAGCTAGTGTGACATTTGGAAGCATTGGGGGATATAAATGGAAAGGTCTTGTTCCATTTTTAATTAGGCGTCTTTGGGTTGAATTTTTAGTGGCTATGGACAAGGAAATTATTCTCTGTATTTAAAAGTTGAACTTCAACCTGAAAGCCCAGTGTCTTGTTTTATCTTTAAGTCAATGTAACACTATATAACACTATAACAGTGTAACCTCAATGTGGTTACTTTAGGGACTTTTAAATGTCCTGGGTCCAATTACTTCCTATAATTTCCACACCAAAAAAATGAAAAGGTTGTAAAAAAATATATCCTATATTATAAATCAAACTTTTAAAACTGAAAATTATGATAGTGGTATGTATAGTTTCCTTTAGAGATTCTATCAAATGCGTCCATGCCAACACTGTGACAAATGACCCCACTTTATCCTCAAAAAAACTCCAAATTCTTTGCCATGGAGTCAATTCCAACTCCTGGAGGTCCAGTAAGACAGAGTAGAACTGCTGCCCCTGTGGGTTTCCAAGGCTGTAAACCTCTAAAGGAGCAGAAAACCCCATTGTTCTCCAGTGGGGAGGGGTGACTTTGGGGTTAGTAGCTCAGTGTGCGACTGACTATGCCACCATGGCAATTTTCTTTACCCTGCTGTGCCCCAAACAATGGTCCGCAAGTAAGATACACGATGGTTGAAGAAACCAGACAAATGTTCTCCGCAGTTGGCAAAAAATGCCAATAAAGCATTTTTATGGTAGTGATAAAAAGAGAAATCAAGAAATGTTCATGCTTTGAACTTTGAACAAAATAAAGTTATCCTCAGACCTTGGCGCATTGTACGAAAGTCAGGTTAGAGATTTAGCAAACTCAAGTACAATCATTTCCCTGCCAACTTTTCCTTCTAATTTTGCACCCAAAACCACTTAGAAAGGGACTGACCAACTGATTGACTTTCAGAAATAAGAGTTATTATAATGTGGTAAAATCTCTTAAAGGTCAGAAGATAATCTCAATGGGACCTAGTTATGTAAAAGTATGGTATGGAATCTTGTTCGTAATTAGCATGAGGCCCAATGAGAAAGTGAGGGCATTGAGCATTTAATACTAAGGGAACAAAATTTTATTATCTTCACTAAAATTATTAAAAATGAAAACTGTTGTTTTTCAAGATGAACAGACTTTCCAGTAATGCAGACAAGAGGGACCTTATGATTCAAAGTATGCTCACACCTCCAGGAACATTCTCCCCTTCTTTCCATATAAAAATAGATTGGCCTCTTAATCTTCCGTTCTCTGGAGTGACCTTTCTAATTTGTGTTTTCTTGTGCCTTTCCCTGCCTAACTCCTATCTGATCATGAAGACTCTCAGGAGGGGCCTCTTGCAGAAAGCCCCCCATTTGTCTTGCCTTCACACTCCTGGGCTCATTGGCAGCTGCTGTGGTATCAGAGCATACACATTCTCTCTCCTCTCCTTTCCTCTCACTGCTACAGTCACTGCGTGTTCTTAACCACATGACCCCTGAGCCCACCAGTGTGTCCCAGATCAGTCATAGCCGGAGACAAAGTTGTTGCTTTCATGCTGAGAATTGTACATAGCAAAGTCCTAGTATGCCTCTGGGAATGTGAAGGCCATTAGTCTGTCAGAGCTGAGTCTTAGTGGCAAAAAAAAATACTGGGCACATTGATCTAGGCTGTGCGAAGTTCGAACCAAGAGTCTCTGTCCCATACACAGGCTAGTGTTTTTAACCTAAGCATCTTATGTGTGTGTCTGAGAGAGACTGCGAATTTTTGCTATTAAAAGCATAGGTATTGGGCTGAGCTCCGGTGGCGTAGTGGTTGAGTGTAGGACTGTGGCCCACAGGGTTGGCAGTTTATATCCAGCTACAGCTCTCCAGGAGCAAGGCTGGGCCTCCTACTCCCACCAGAGGGCAGTGATGCTCACAAAAGACAAAAATAAAAGCATAGGTATTATAATGAATCTCACTAAATAGGATACATAAAAAAATTATCAAATTGGCCGATGTGTTATTTAATAGGTTTTATTTGGTTTGGGCTAATGTGTTGTTAAATAATTTTTGTTTGAGTTTTTAAATAGGTCTGATAGAATGGTGAGCTTTATAAAGGGAGAGTGACCCAATGCTTGTCAAAATGACTACTTTCTCCTAGAAGTAGCCTGAGACTGGTTGATGACTCAGAGATTGAGACAACAGGAAAAAGTACAATCAGGGTGGGGGAAAGTGGAGCCTGATGCAAGGCTCCAATACATGCTCAGATTCCTTGCATGTTTTCTAAAGGTTGGCCACAAGTATAGCTCTCAGTGCTGTCGCAGCCAACTCCAAAAGGGAAAATCTTTAGGGTACAAATTCACATGACCGTAAGCTCAGGCATCTCTTATTCAAAAGAGTAGAACTCTCATTTGTTTTCCAGAGAAGTACCTCGTTTGCTTTCATTAGAAAAAGAATACATTCTTATGGGGGCTGGGGGGGTGGGGGGGGGTGGGGAGAAAAAGTAACTAATACCGGAAGTAAAAAAAGCAACAAAATTCTCTAATTATCATTAAAGATCATTTGTAACCAGCCAAACCTCTGCTTCCTGTCCTCTGTCCTGGCAGCGCCTGGTCCCAGGGTTCCTACGGACAGATTCGCATTCTGACAGTATGAATGCTTGTTGCTTTTCCTGCACTTCCACCAGCATGGTCAGTGTTGTTCATTTTCCATGGCCCTGTCAGAGAAAAATGAGCTCTGATTTTTTAGCTATCCTTGGTACTGATGCCACCCCCACCCCAGCCCCCGCATCTCCCTAAGTAAACAATGCCCAGGATAATGACAGGAGTATCCTTTACAGCGTCCTTTTGATGAACTGAATGCGGGGAAAAATTTTTTTATCAAGTATTTCTTACAATTGCACTGAATTCTGGCTTATGGCAACCCACCAGATTTTAATTAAAAGTAAACAAAACCAAACAGCTTTTCTGAGGACCAGTATGATGTGGGGTGCTATTCAGCCTCTGCTTGGTTTCGCTTCATCCAGGAATACATTTGTAGTAGAGACCCCTAGCTTTCCACAGAAATGAATTTTCTCTTTCTTCCTGGATGTAAACTAGACTGTGGTAACCGGCTTCTTTTGACATAAGGTATGACTATGTGACTTAAGCTGGTCCCCAAGTAGTGCAAGTGGTTTTCACTTGACTTCTAACCAAGAGAGAGGCTAACAGTCTGAACCCTTCCAGAGGCCCTGCAGAGAAAAGGTCTGGCAATCTGTTTCCATTAAGATTGCTTTTAAGAAAAGCCAATGAACCAGTTATACTGTGTAATGCATGGAGTTGTCACGAGTGGGAATCCACTTGATTGGAATGGGTTTGTTTTGTTTTAGCTGAGTAAATTTTTAAGTGGAAATGAGAGAAGTTACTTCCTAGTCTGGACAATAAAAAATACCTTTATGTGTTTCTTATTGCTCTTCCATCTTCTTCTTTTTAAAAAATCATTTTATTGGGAGCTCTTACAGCTCTTATACCATTCCATACATCTATTGTATCAAGCATAATTGTACATATGTTCCTATCATCGTTTTCTAAATATTTACTTTCTGTTTGAGCCCTTGGCATCAGCTCTTCTTTTTACTCTTCTCTCACCCACCCTCCCAGCCTCATGACCCCTTAACAAGTTACTATTATTGTTTTCATATCTTACACTGAACACTGTGTCCCTTCTCCACATTTCTATTGTTCACTTGTAGTAGAGACCACTAGTTTTCCACAAAAATCAATTTTCTGGATGTAAGCAGGGTGATTGTGCATTGATCATTGAGATCAATTCCTCCTATTTGTACTCCTCTCCCCATCTTCCTGCCTTTCTGGTATTGCTACTCCCAATTTTGTCCCTGAGGGATTTATCTGACCTGGATCTCATGTGTCATGAGCTTTTATCTGTACCAGTGTACATGCTCCAGTCTAGCCAGAACTAAAAGGCAGGACAGGGAACATGGGGGGTGGGGGGTGGGGGTGGTGGTGTGAGGAAGCCTCAAAGAACCAGAGGAATATTGTGTGTTTCATGTGTGGTTGACAAATCCCTTCCTTGTAACCATTCTGTAAGGGGATATTCCATTGTCTGCCAATGGATTTGGGGTCTTTTCTTCAACTCCCCCCTTCCTTCTCAACAATATTTTGCTTTTCTATTTGGGGTCTTTCAGTGCCTGTTACCTGATCCTGTCTACACTGCATGATTGCACAGGCTCGTGTGCTTCTTGTGAGCTTGTTGCTTTTCTGTTAGATGTCTGCTTTTCTAATTTCAAGTCTTTAATACTTCAGATGCTATATTTTTTGATAGCCAGTCACAGTCAGCTTTCTTCACCACACTTGTGTGTGCACCCATTTTGTCTTCAGCAATCATGTTAGGAGGGTGAGCATCACAGAATGCCAGTTGTTAGAACAAAGAGTTCTTGTGTTGAGGGAGGACTTGAGCAGAGAACCAAACTCCATCCACTTCCTCAATGTATTGTCAAATAAATATATGTTCATGGGCCAACACCTGCTTTTATAAATGAATATATTACATAAGTGCACACCAATGTTTATAACCTCTATCCATAACTTTGATTCCTAGATCTTTCCTCTGTTTCCTTTTACCTTCCACCTGCCCCACCGTCATGCTCGCCTTTCTTCTCTCTCTTAGTAATTCTTTTCACCAGGTTACTATTGCTCCAACACCCCCAGGATCTCTACATCGACCTTGTTGGTGCTTTTAATTCCCTAGTTGTTCCCCAGTCAATGGCAATGTTTGCTCATTGCTTGTTACCGCTGAGCTAAATGGCTCCTTTAAGGTGCCAAAATTTTCTAATGCATTTGTCTATCGATGGAAATTTAAGTTGTTTCTAATTCTTTGTGATTGTGAATTGCGCTGCAATAAACATTGGAGCGCAGATGACTGTTCTTGATCTATTTCTTACCTCTTCTGGGTATATGTCCAGTAGAAGGATTGCTGGGTTTTAAGGTAACTCAATTTTCATTTGCTTTAAATATGGCCAGATGACTTTTCACAGTGACTATACATATCTACACAACCACAAGCAGTGAAAGAAAATGTCTATCTCATTCACATCTTCTCCAACATTTGTTGCTCTCTTATTTTTGGATTTGGGCCATCTTCGTAATTGTTTTAATTTGCATTTCTCTGAAGGCTAATGTGTCAGTCCAGGTAGACTAAAGAAAAAAAGCCATAGAAACTCATAAGTATATAAGATAGAATTTTATGTAAAGGGTAGTTGTACATTAAGAAAGCATCCGAAACCAGTCCAATTCAAACCCGTAAGTCCAATATTAGCCCATATGTCCAATACCAATTGTGGTGGTAACATACTCTGTTGCCAATTTAACTAAGAGTGTAGGGGTGGAGTTTGGCCTTTCAGTCTGGTGATAGCCAATGAGGCCTCTTTAGGGGGATGGCTTTCTCCTGAGAATTCTGGGAAGTCTCACAGTATTTCCCAATTGGAGGAGAGAGACTTGGAGTTGGTCTACTGACAAGACAAGATGGTGTCATGCTGATATACCCTGAGTCCTGGAACCTGGAGAAGCCACATGGGCTTCTGATGGCTGATGGAACCAGACCTCTGAGCCCGGAAAAGCCACAGAGAGACTCCTGCCATCAGTGACATGCTTCTACTACCAATGGATACTGCTGATGGACCCTGAGCAATGGAAATGAGGAGCCATGGTATATAAGATAAGAAACAGTTAACTATCTATAAAGCAGTATAGATTGCCCGGTGCAACTCACTTGCATGAGACAGCTAGAAGACCAGCAGTCCTTCGAGTCTTGAGGGCCGCTGAGTAGTCCTCTGTAGAGCAATTCGGGCTATCTGGTCATAGGCAGCAAACAGCAGAGCAGGTCCCCAACAGTCAGCCAGATGACAGAGTCCAAACAGTCCCCAGCTCAAGAGATGTATATCCCAGGAGCATGGCGAAGTAGGGCTTGAAGGAACCTCAACTCACAGCTCCACAGTCCATGATTAGGTGTCCCATGGATAGTGTTTTTTGGAAGTTGAAGCACAGGACAAACAAAGCAGCTCTCTGGTCCGAAGATCCGGAAACAAGAGAGAAGGTGGGACTCGCTGAACCCTTCCTATCTCTGCCCTTCAATTCATCCCATGTGTTCATTGGCCCTGCCGTCACAACAGACCCATCAATCTTCTGTGGCCATGTTGACATAACAAACCTACCCATCACACATGGGAAGGCCCTTGCCAGCACCAGGATGCTTCTACTGCCTCTGGATACACAAGACTCTGCACCCACTAGCCTGTGATTGTCCTGATGTCATTGCATGTGCTTCGTGAGTTGGAAGGAGACTTTATAGACTGGTATCACACATATGAGCTAATGGACTAATGTTGGACTTATGACCTTGGACTAGACTGGATCGGGATGCTTTCTCAATGTTCCATTCTTCTTGTATATAAACCTCTCCTTTATATACATATGCATATTTATGAATTTGTTACTCTAGTCTATACTGACTGACGCACCAATTTATAAAGTCCTCTTTAGATTCAAAAAACACACACAATGACTCCAAGTGCAGGGTGATCACAGGCCAGTGGGTAGAAAGTCTTTGGATCCAGTGGTGTTGTAAGCATCTCAGCACTGGCAGGGATCTCTATTTGGCTTCTCTGGCTCTAGAGGTCTGGTAGCATCATGGTAGGTCCATGTGGCTTCTTCTCAGGAATGCTTCACATGGAGTCAGCCTGGTGTCTTGTTAGGAGACCATCTCAAAGTGAATGAATCAAGAGACAGAGAGAGAGAGAGATCTCCTCAGATTCCCCAGAGTTCTCAGGAAAAGGCCATGTGCACACAGGCCTCATTGACTTTCATTCAATTGACAGACTAGACCCCACCCCTTCCCTTTTAATCCTCTCAAGTTCCAAATAGATACTAGATTGTGTATAACTACCACAGCTAGTAATCAGGAGCATTTTCTCATGTTTATTGACCATTTGGGTTTCCTCCCTAGTGAAAGTTCTGTTCAGGTCTTTTGCCCACAGCCTCAGGGAGTTAACTGTTTACATCTTTTTGCTGGGTAGGAGGGTATTATAGGTTTTAGTAACATGCCCTTTGTCTGTTGTGTCATTTCTATATATCCTCTCCCAGTCTGTGGTGTCTTTTGATGCACACAAGTGTTTTATGCTTAGTATATCCCACTTGTTGATATCAGCTTCACCTGTGTGTGTGCTCTTCCTTATTGCAGTCACCCTATGTATTCCCTTCACCAAGAATTTTGGGTGTGTCCTGATCCCCTCATTGGTGGTTCTGATAAATTGGAGTCTTACTTCTACGTCCGTGATTCACCTTGACTTTCTTCTTATGCACAGAATGAGGTAGGGGTCTTGTTTCATTTTTTGGGGGTGGGGGGGGGCACCACTGCTCTTTTGTGGCCGTGGGAGCTACCCAGCACTGCTCCTGAGAGCTGCCGCTGTATGCTGGATTTGAACCGCCAAAACCGCGGGCCGCAGTACTGCACTCAATCACTTATGCCACCGGGGCTTAGACTTGTTTCATTTTTTTTTACAAGTGGATATGCATTGTTTCCAGAACCATTTGTTAAAAAGGGCATCACCTCCCACTTGATCCCTTTGGGGCCCTTGTTGAAGACCAGTTGTCTATATGCTGATGGTTTTATTTCTGGGTCTTCTGTTCTTTTCCAATGGTCTGAGTATCTTTCATTATTCCAGTGCCATGCTATTTTGACCACTGTGACTGTATAGTAGGTGGTAAAGCCAGGTAAGATGATTCCTTCAATTATGTTCTTTTTCTTGAGGCATTCTCTGCTAGTTCTGGACTGCTTCCCTCACCATGTGAAATTGGTGGTCATTTATTAAAATTCTTTGAAGCAGTTGTTAGTATTTGAATCAGGTTAGCTATAAACTTATATAGTGCCTTTGGTGAGGTTGGCATCTTTACTATGTTGAGTCTTTCAATCCATGAACATGGGATATTCTTCCTTTTGTAGAGGTTGTTTTGGTTTTCCTGTAGTTGAATATCCTATTAATCTCATTGGGGTCTGTTGTGATTTCCCTGATTTTATCCCTCATCCTGGCTATTCATGATTACTCTTTCCTTTTCTTGGCTAGGAATGCCAGTGAACTGTCAATTCTGTGCAAACTTTCAAAGAATCAGCTTTTTGCTCAATGGTTTTTTGGTATTGTTCTCTTGTCTTCCCATTAGTTTAACTCTGTTTCTTTTCTTTGGTTATTAGAGAGGTTGTTCTGTTGATTGTTCTAGTTGCTGGAAGTTTTGTGATAGTGTATCAGTCATGAGACTCCCTTCCTTTATCATTTACCATCTATACTCATGTATAAGCCAAGTTTTTCAGTACATGTTAAATGCAGATTTTGTGGTAAAATTAGGTGCCTTGACTGATATTCGGGTTAGCTTGTACTCAAGTATATGCATAATCACTATCAAGTTTCTTATGATAACTGCTTTTGTTGTATCCCATAAATTTTGATTCAATGTATTCTTATTCTCATTAGTTTCTAGAAACGTCCTAATTTCCTCTATAATCTTGCCCAGTACCCATTTGCATTGCAGAAGATTGTTATTCGTTCTCTAGTTGTTTGCCCTTGTTTTTCTTGTTGTCCTTTTGCTAATTTCTTTTGTTTGTTTGTTTTGTTTGGGGGGGGCAATCACTGCCCTCTGGTGATCATGGGAGCTATCCAGCCTTGCTTCTGCAGAGCTGCTGCTGGATTTGAACTGTCAAACCCATTGGCCACAGTCCCGCCCTCATCCACTGCACCACCGGGGCTCAGCCCTATTTTTCTGATTTCAAGCTTTAAGGAGTGGTGGTCCAAAAACATCTAAGTAATCTCTGTGTGTTTAGATTTACTCAGGCTTGATTTGTGTCCCAACATGTGGTCTATTTTCTAAAATAAGCCATACACACTTGCAAAGAATGTGAATTTGGGGGGGGAGGGTCATCACTGCCCTCTGGTGGTGGGAGTAGGAGGCCCAGCCTTGTTCCTGGAGAGCGGCTGCTGGATTTGAACCTGCAACCCAGTGGGCCGCAGTCCCGCGCACAACCACTATGCCACTGGGGCTCAGCCCCAAGAATGTGAATTTTATTGCATTTGAATGAAGAGTTCTATAAATGCTTATCAGATTCTGTCACCTAATTGTGGTATTTAGCTCTGTAGCCTCCTTGCTGACCTTCTTCCCATTGATCGTTCTTCTCTGATAACCGTATATTAAAGTCATCTACTATGATTGTTGGTCTATGATTTCTTTTTTCATCTTTTGAACATTTTGACAAATTTTGTGAGTCTTTTGTAAGGTGTATATATTATTCTTACTGGTTCCTGGTCTACTGATCCTTTGAGCATTATGAGGTTAATTTTGTCAGAGACTAGGATTGCAAGTCCTGCTTTTTTTAAACTGCCATTTGTCTGGTATATTTTCCACCAGCCTTTTATTCTTAGTCTACTTTTGTCGGCAAGTTTAAGATGTTTCTTACAGGTTATCTATCCTTTCTGATAGATTATCTATCCTTCCTGAGCCATGTGCTAACCTTCGTCTTTTAATGGGCAAGTTCAGGCCGTTGCCATTCAGAGTTATTACCACCATCTGTAGATTCATTGCTGTCATTGTGTACCTTTTGTGTTGGATGTTTTTCTATCTCCCTTCATATCAGTGTGCTGGGTTTATGTGGGGACTTCATTTTTGCCCCTTTTCCTCTTTCTGAGACAATGTTATCTTGGTAATTGTTTTAGTGAATTGACTTCTGAATGGAGTTGAGCTTTATGGTGGTCTCCTGCTTGTGCCTGGTGTATGTTGGTCTTCTGACCAGAATCTTCAAGGATTTTTTGAATGATTGGGTATCTTATAATATATTCTTTGAGCTTTTCCTTGTCCAGTTAGACTCTTGGCTCACCATCTAGCTTAATAGATAATTTGGCAGGGTAGTGAATTCTCGGGTTGGTGTTTTATTCTTTCATCTTTTGTAAAATATTATTCTACTCACTCCTTCTTTTCATGGTATCTGCTAATAGGTCTGAGCATATTCTTTTCTGAGCACCATTGTATGTGACCACCTATTTTTCTCTTGCTGAAATTTTCTCTTTCCCCTTGAAGTTGGATAATTTAACTATTATTTGCCTTGATGAGTTCTTCCTGGGGTTTAGTCCTGTCAACTTCTTGTATAAATGTCTGATTCTCATCCTCTAAGATAGGGAAGTTTGCTTCCAGGAATTCCCCCACTAATTTAGCTGTGTTTAATCTTCATTGTGTCTTGTTCTAGAAGACTAGTTATTTTAATATTGTTCCTCTTCATATCATTTGTCATTCATCTTGGTTTTCCTTGCTTCTTTGATTATCTTGTTTGACTGTCTCTACCATTTGTAGAAGAAGTCTACTTGATTGTCCTTAAGATTACTGGTATGATTCTCCATGTCTTCCAGTCTGTTGGTGAATTCTGTTACTTTCTGTTTTGCTTCTGTTACTTCATCCATTAGTTCTTGAATTTTCCTTTGATACGTGGATTTATCCCCTCTATCATGGACATCAGCTCCTCTATCATTCTGTCTTTATTCTGCATTGTTTCCCTCAGATCCCGAATTAATCCAACAGCAGTCTGAAGATTTGTTGTTCTTGCAGATCAATGTCTGTTTCTTGTATGAGAGTCTTTAGGTTTAGGATTCCATTTTGTTTTTCCTGTTTTATGGTTGCATTTTGTTTTCCTTGTTTTATGGTTTGATGTGTTGAGGTATAGTACTGTCTGCATGTAGTTTTGGAAGAACTGTGTGCCATGTTTCCAGGAAATCGAGGGGCCCTGATCTCTTTAAGTAACTGGTAAGAATTACCTGTGGTCTATTATGGTGGTATGTTGGGCTGTTGTGTAGTTGAAGAGTGATGGCGACTCAGTGGTCAGAGGTGGTATGGGGCCTCAGAGGGTGTTCTCATGTTTGTGACTGTAGGTATGCCTCTGGACCAAGTTGTGTTGGACCACAATCTTCTGTCTCTTAAAAACTGTGGAGTCCAGAACTGGTAGAATTTATTTTTGGCTTGGGCTATGACTTTCAACCCTTGGTTTTTCCTGTTTTGTTTGATAAAATTCTAGGCTGTGTTCTGGGGATCAGAGTTATGCCTGTCTTGTTATACTACTATCATACTAATAAATCATGTCCAGGTTTCTGAAAGCTTGCATTCAAATGTAAACAAAGGAACACAGCCTGTAATTTTAAGTGTTCAAAAATAACTTTTTTTCTTTTTATAATGGGCTTATGGCCTCCCCTGGTATTTGGGGCTGTGCTGCACTGTCCCCCAAGGAAGGGAAGATAGATTGGCTGTGTGGTTTGGGGGGTACCTGAATCTGAATTGTCCCCTAACTGCACTCCTGTGTCACTCCTGGTTCTCCTGCACAGCTATGTCACTGGTAAACATCCCAGGGGCTCCTCAATTGCTGTAAATTAGTGACTAATATTCTATCGTTACCTATGCTAGCAGGCATGGAGGGGAGAGGGGAAAAGGGAATTGCTGATGTATCACTTTGTTCCTAGGTGGGCATAGGGAATGCAAGTGCAGGTTGGATAGCAGAGAGGGGAACTCCAGTGTGCTAGTTCTTGGAGACTGTCTGTGAGCCTAGGATTATGACCCTGGGGAAATTACCGCATGCTATGAGTCTTGTATCTTGGGTGTAGGAAGGGGTGGTGGATGCCGTCCCACTGGATCTGTTGAAGGATTAGCAGAGTCCTCAGGCAGACACAGAGAACTTAGAACACTTCAGTGAGTTCTTGAATTTCTCTGTGTGCAAAAATCACAGGGGAGGTCTGGAACCAGGCCCTAATTCACTGAATCTTTTTTTAGTATCCAGTGTCCCAATATTGGTCTCCTACCTATTAATTTTCAGATCTAACACCAGGTGTGTGATTCTACCTGGACATCATCTTTACTCCTCCCCTGTTCTTCCTTGAATGTATGTGTAGAACTGCATAATAACCCATAGGACAGAAATACATTTATTGTTTAAGATACTTAGTTTCAGTGGTCTTGTTATTGTTGCTTAGCTTACCTTAACTAAGAAAATGTTTTGGAAAATAGAAGTGAAGAGCAGTTGAGCTACATTTGGGTACTCAGCATTGTCAGCATGTGTTGTCCCTCACCTGTGTCTGCCACCCTCTGTCAATTTTTTTTATGCATTCCAAACTCCAAGTTCACCGCCATCGAGTCAGTGCTGGCTCATCGCCACCCTGTCGGACATGATACAACCTCCCCTATGTGTTCCTGAGATGGTGGTTCTTGAAAGGAGCAGCACGCCCTGTCTTTCTCCCTCGGATCACCTGGTGGTTTTGGATTGCTGAGTTCTCACAGCTAGGTGTTTCCCACTTAGTAGGAGAGATGGCCCCAGCATTTCCAGGTTGCTAAGTCTGTAAAACTCACTACTGTAGGTGATGGGAGTGCCAGTGTGAAGCTATTTGCTAGTACAGTGAACCCTTTGTGTCCGTGAGTTCCATATCTACAGATTTAACCATTTGCAGATTAAAAAAAAATGTTCAGGGGGATAAAAGTTTCCCACTTGGCTGAATACACTGAATGAAATGATGTGTAAGCACATTGTGCTGTGGCCCCCAGCATTTTCCAGATGCTGAAGACTGATTGGCCCAGCAGAGGTCTCTTGCCCAATAGTTTTGTGGTTAGAAGGATGAACTATCATGGCCAGGCTTTGTTCACTTTTCCTCCGTCTAAGGGTTTGAGGAATTAGCCTATCCCAACGCCATGGACTGAGGAGGATCTCATGAGATGGGAGAGAAGATGGTTCTTTAAAAAAGGAATCTCTGAACAATAGAGAACAGAAGGAATATTGTGTGGTTAGATAAGTTTCTCTGTTAAAATCAACATGAAACAAGAGTGGCCTGGATGAGGATCATTGTATAAATATAAAATATAAGGGACAAATCAGTAAATAGTTGAAAGAAAATATGCATGCAGTGGAGGGAATGGTAGTTAACTACAATCCCCAGCAGACATTGACGGTTGACCATGCTATAGTTTTACACAAAGTTTGTTAATTAGTAAAATCATAGCACAGTCAACCTTCAGTGTCTGCAAGGCTTTGGTTCTGTATCTCCTGCCTTTCAAAAAAACACAATGTTCAAGTCCCTCATATTACAGGACATGGAAGTTACATAGTAACCTATGCAAATCCTTCCATATACTTAAAACCATCTCTAGAGTCCTTATAATCCCCAATACAGTGTAAATTTATATATATATATATATATATATTTATATATATATATATATATATATATATATATATATATATATATAGAGCACTTGGTGCACTTGTCTGCTCTTTGAGGCATTGCTCTGATCACTGAGTTTTTTTCTTTTTTGGAACCTCCCCCCACACCCCACCAAAGTATGGGACACACACACATACATTGTGAACAGCGAGACTCAAGGCAAACTCTGCTCAAACAACACCGGAGAGCGAGGCTGCAGATCTGATGGCGAGATGACAGCATCTACAGTTGGGCATGTGCACACAACATTTCTGTGTGCTCTGGAGATAGGGATTCAAGTTTCAGGTACTTTTGTTCTCTGAGTACTTTTTATCTAATAATGGTTGGATTTTTTGATGTGGGAGGATCAGATCCAGAAGGCTGATTGTTTTATCAAAATAATTGAGAGCTGTTAAAGGACAGGCATTTGGAGACCAGGAGAGGTAGATGTCGTACTTACTGACTCCATAGGTTCCCAAATACTAGGGAATTGACTGAATTGCCAATGTCTTGTAAGGCAGAAAGAACTGACCATGAGAAGAAGCTCACATAGTTGGTTTCAGAACTCCAGCATGCAGCCACATAAGCACTAGAGGATCTGTGGAATCTGTGTCAGAGAATAGGATCTGTTATTCTATAGGGAATGGCCTCTGCCTCGAGAAATCAGTGCAGCAGTGACTTAAGCATAACAATTGTGGGGTTGGCCAAGGACCATGCGGTTGTTTGTTCCTTTGTACATAGGGTGGTTATGAGTCAGAACTGCCTCAGTGACTCCTAACTGTAAAAGCAACAACAGGCAGGTCAGCGTTTATGTGCAGAGATGTGCGATCTACACCTGCCTCCAAGAAATTGAACTTAAATCAGGAGTTTTTCTCTCTTTTTTTCTACATCACTGCCCTGGTGGGTAAACCATGGTTTTAAGAGCAGGCTTTTGTTTGGTTTCAGGGAAGAGGCCAAGGGACAAACTGTCTATTGCTACTAGAGTGGAATCAACAACAAAACTGACCTCATGCTGACAAAGCGGCATAGGATTTCTTCTGTTTTCCTTGCTGCAATATAGACTTCTCACATATGTAAAGATATAGGTCTGTCCTATAGAAATAGGACAACTTTGAGAATAGATGCTAACATTGGAAATTCTTAGCAATGAAAATGGAAAGACTGTCTAGTAATATTGCTGCTAACAAAAGTTCATCATTGTAGCACATTAGAGGGTTGGGTTTGTAAACAGACTCCTGGTAGTCTTCCTCAGAGATAAAAATTGTATAATGAGAGCTCTTCTCTCCTGTGTCATCAGTGTAACTGTTAAGGAGCCATTGCAAAATAACAATGGACTTCATCTTTAGTAAGAACAAATAGTTGACTGTGTATAGTGTATGGCTTGAATTCCACAGTTCCATATAGATAGAGTATAAAAACTCACCATTATAGTCCCTCCCAACTCCTAGTGACCCCATAGGATAGAGTAGAACTGCCCCGTGCATGATCAAGACTAGAACTCTTTTTTTTTGGGGGGGGGGGGGGGGGGGCGGGCACGGCATCACTGCCCTCTGGTGGTCGTGGGAGCTACCCAGCGTTGCTCCTGAGAGCCGCCGCTGGATTTGAACTGACAAGCCCACAGGCCGCAGTTCCGCACTCAACCACTACGCCACCTGGACTCAACCCAACACTATAACTATTTTTTTTTTCGGTTAAAATGCTTTTTATTCCTCATTGTTACATTCAGAATATATTTTAAATTTTATTTTACAAGTAGTACCTTTAAAAAATATTTTTAAATAACAATAAAAAAGTGACTTCAATTTACAGCTCCCAGGTGTATTGTTTCAGGTGTTATGACTGTACCTTCACCCCATTTATTAAGTCAAACCATTTCAAGCTCGTAAATTCACCATGAGGTATAGAAGCCCAACCAGGAGGGGAGGTGTGTTCTGGGTAGAAGGGGACAGACAGCAGGACTCTCGGACGCGCCCCTCGTGAAGCACCCGTGTTCCGCTGCACTACTGTTTTCTTCCAACAATGTGAATGTGACCCTCGGGGCCTCTGGCTGTGGCGGCTTGAGTCTCCCGAGGCTGAGGGTGCTGTCCTGTTCCAGGAGGTCCCTGCAGGCCCCCAGGCCCCCATGATCTAGTGTGAGGCCCGGGAGCTCTCACCAGACTGGCGGGAACACCCGCTTACAGGAGCAACTGCCATTCCAGCACAAACTTGTCCTTAATCCTACACCAACGTCGTTTTCTTTCAGGGGATGGTGAGTCCGAGATCCATGTCTCAGAAACTCATGTTCTGAGGGGCTTCCTCAGAGAGTGCACCCCTCGGAGGGGGCCCGCAGCCCCGCTGGGATCACATTTCTAACAGCTGCTCCATTTCTTCAAGGGCGGTCGTAAAGTCATTTACTTTGTTGTTACATATGCTTTGCTGGTCGAGGAATCGGACCGGTTCCTCTTCTTTCGTCTTCAGTCTCACCTTTAAGGCCTGTAGCTCTTCCATCTGCTTCTTGGCCGTTTCATTAAAAAGCTTCAGCTCGTCTTGCAACATTTCTAACAGCAACACAGAGTCTGTGTGGTCCAGACTGGATTCCTGCTGTGATACCAGGGCCACCGCACTCCCTGGATTGATGCCCTTGCTCTCCAACATGGCCAAACAATTGTCCTGAAACTTCTCCAGCAGCTCCACCTGCTGCGTCAGGTCTCTCAGCTCTCCCTGAGTTTGGGTCAATTTCTGGTGCAGCTGTTTGTTGACCGACTCTAAGAGCTGGTTCTTGTCTTTGCGCTCCTCTTCCGGCTTCTGCCTAATCAATGGTTTGTAGCTCTTCCTGGTGTTCTTCCTAATGGCAGTGTCTGCTGCTCTCGTCTGCCCGCTCTCTCGTCTTGGTTTGCTGATTTTTGTCATCTCGGCCTCTGAACCACCCGAATGAAGCAGTGTGGTCGCGTCTACCTCTCTGGTCTTAAGAGGGAGTAGGCTTTTAGAAGTAACTCGAGATAGTCTGTCTGCCGGCAAGGCGCCATTGGGCCCCGCGGGGGGGCTGCAGCACGTACACCGTCGTCACCACGCTGGTCATGGTAACGAGGCGGCATGGCGGGGCCCTGGCAGGTGCAAGCGGGCAGTTAAGGGGCTTCAGGCCACGGGGCGCCCCTGCAGGGCCCGCCAAGCCGGCCGCGCCCGCTGGGAGTCCGGGCCGGTGGGGGCGAGGGGAGGGCGCGGGCTCGCGGGATATGCTCTCTGCACTTGCACCTGGCCGCCACGCCCAGAAGCGACCCCCTCCTCGGCCCGCCCCCCACCCCTCCCCAGCCCGGTCCCCGGTCCTCCCACGGGCACTCCTCCTCGATCTCTTTCCAAAACTATAACTCTTTAAGAGAGTTTTTCCTCCTACAGGGTGGCTGGTAGTTTTGAACTACTGACCTTGTGGTTAGCAGTCAAGTGTGTTACCCACACTGCTACCAGAGTGCCTCTGATAAATGTATAGCCACTCTGAAAGTGGGTGGGATGTGGTGGTTTAATACAATATTGCTTTTTTCCCCCCACAATATCGCTTTTTATCAGCATTTGATTCCTTTCTTTACCTCGGATACCACAGGGAAAGACATAATGCTTTATATGTTTTAATAATATGGCAAGTTCCCAACCTACAAATTATTTGAATTCCAAAAAGTTTCATATAAAGAGGTTATTCAAATTCAGTACAGTTTCCCATAGACATTATGTAATAAATGGTAACTCCGTTCCTAGGATAATTCAAAAACCCATTTTCATCACAACTCATCTGAATTGTTGCACATTAGCAAAACCTCATATTGGTTAGCAATGGAATCAAGAGATGAGCAATAACTCTATAGGTTCTCTAAAAAGATAAGAAAGAAAAAAGATTTGTCTATATAAGGGAACATTTTTGTTGAATTTTTAAAGTATGTGCTTAATTAGCTGTAGTAATAAAAGAAAAAGTGAGTTCAGATTGTGTAGTAAGTCTTTCTCCAGGTAGGAGATGCCAAGATTTTTGATTATTATTGTCTAACCGGTAGTGATATTGTCAAAAAATAGCTTGATTTTTCTATGGAGCCGCGATGCGGGAAGTGTACACAAGTTTATTTTAACTGGGCTGCAAAAGGAGGAGTCAGGGTGAACTTGACGGTCGATAGAAGACCTTGACACATCAGACTTTAGTAGTGTAGCAAATGACTATTCCAGTTGCCTTTGCTTGCATTTCCATGTAGAATTAGACATAATTCAAAGCATACTTGCCCTCCTCCTCTACACCATTTCCTATGACCTTTGGTTTTCTCGATTATAAAAATGAAGTTTATTGTGAGAGTTAAACTAAATCATAAAAAGACATATTGAAAATTCCAGTTCTTTGATTCCTTTGTAGGTAAGTACCCTTCCATAAATTGTCAGTACACCCTTGAGTAAAGGCAGACTCCACTTTAAGTAATAGCACCCTTTAGTAGAGCTTCATTAGCCAGGCCTATAGACTTATTTTTATTTAACATAAATGAAAACTAAGGAATGAATAGGTAAAATCACTGAATGGATGCCTTTAGTGTAACCTTGACAAACAAAATAGAACCAATCTTTTCCTTTCAGACTTGTTTTGGGTGACATCATGACTTAATAGTATCTTTCTCCTCCAGTGGACTGGAGGAGAGACAACTCACTGGCATTGAGTCAGTTCTGCTCAGAGTGACCCTATAAGATCGAGTCGACCTGCCCTGGGGGATTTCAGGTGAAGCAGCTGGTGTTTCAAACTGCTGGCCTGACAGCAGTGCAACCCACTAACTCACTTACTCCCACCAAGCCATTGGAGTAATAAAGGCAGGTAAAGGTAAAATTCATATATAAAAGAGGTGGTATGGCTGTCATGTAATCTTGTGTCAATTTGAGGATTATGAGTGTAGGGGTGGCGTCTAGCCTGTCAATCTGGAGATAGCCGAAGAAACCTCTGTGTGGGTATGGCTTTCTCCTGAGAATTCTGGAAAATCCAGCCATATTTCCCCCTTGGAGTTGAGAGACTCATGGCTCAGACCCTTGGAGATGCTCTACTGACAAGGCACAAGGCTGACTCCGTGTGAGACAACTGAGCCCAATTTTTATGCCCCAGAATCTGGTTTGCAAGCAGTAATATATTTCCTGTTAAATTGATGACTATCACATTTTATGAGATGATTAAATGGTCTCATTCTATGTTAGAATATATTTCTATTCATTAATGATAAGTAATGCCTAGTGGTTAACTAAATTAAATAGATTAATAAAGGGTATTGGTGATTTCATGGGTTGATAAATAAATATAATTTTTAAAAAATTAAGACTAATGCACCATAAAATGTACTCTATTTTCATTAAATGGTTCGTATTTAAAGCTGGAGTACATTCTGTGAATTAATAACAGTAGTTAACAGTGTGATCCTTGATTCTTTTTAGTCTGTGATAAATGACTGAGTCAAACTTGACTTCTCTAAGTTGGAAGGAGGCCTGGTGGCATAGCGCTTTAAGTGTTGGGCTGTTAATGGCAAGTTAAGCTGTTGGACTCTACTGACCACTGCTTGGGAGAAACAGTAGGTATCTGCGCCCATAAGCATTTACAGCCACAGAAACCCTATGGAACAGGTCTGCTCTCTCTGTGGGGCTGCTGTAGTCAGAAATCGACTCAATAGCAGTAGAATCCATCCATTGACTTGAGTCTGATAATCCACCAGTGTATGCTACATTTCAAATTTTAACATGAAGTTTAAACTTAGCTGAAGTTTTATAAGTAACATTGTTTTGTAATTCTTTGAATTCTAGTAGTATTTGCCAAAATTGATTTTTTGTTTCTCTCTTTGCCTCTAAAAAGAAAAATAATAATGTTATTATACTAGTCATGTCATGTCATGAATTATACTATACATGTCATACGATGAGTATTGATCAATTTTGATAATAATTTTTTTAAAAAACCTTTCCATTTTTATATGAAGGGGTTGCAAGATTGGAATTTATATGGTTTTCTTCACTAATATCATAAATGAAGAATTTCATTTTGAATCCTAAATGTCCTTTTATTTAAGATAGCCTTTTGAAAACCTGAAATTTCCATCTCTGAAATCAAACTTAGTTTGGAAAAGAAAGCTATGTTATCTTTCCCTTTATTTCCTTTTGATGTGTTCCTTTGACAGGTTAAGTCGGGTGTCCTGTTTCAGATGCAGTCATAGCAGAATCACCGAATATTTGTTCAGTGCTTCAGTTCCCATTTTTAATTTTTTAGAAAGAACTCTAGACTGTATTCGGTGAATAACGTGTCTTCAGAATATTAATTTTTTTGTATGTCAATCAGTCCTAAAATGGCTGCTTTTTTCTTTCTTGTTCTGAGTACCCAAGTCCATTAATCTTTCACGTGAATTTTTATTTGTGAAGGGTCCCATCTTTCGGGGGGGGGGGGGAGGAGTGTGTAATCACTGCCAGATTGAAAGTAATGTCTTTTTACAAAACATTCCAATATTTTCATTTATTCAAAAGCACTATACAGATTCTTCACAATGATAGAAAGTGTGTTTACAAAGTAAAATACTCCACATTTTAAGACTCCCATCCATGATTTGGGAATGCAATCAGAAAACTGACTTAATTTTATTGTGAATCTTCCTAGAATACTGTCATAATGTTTTCAATGTATTGGCTGCATAATTTTCAGCCACATTTTTTACTTTTTGTTTGACATAATGTTTACTATTGAACATTTTTATAAATGTTGCATAGTAATATTGTCCCTGTGACAGCATGATCACAATGACCAAATGGAGTTACCTTTTTTTTTCTTGAAATGTGGTCTTCTTCATAGGTACTTTTAAACTGTAATTTTATGTTTTATTTATGACTTTGAAAAAAGTTAAATGCATTTTAGAAAAGCCACGCCTTTTGATAAAATGTGAAATTTTTTTTAATACAGAAGAAGCTGAGATTTCTTAAGGGAAACTCTATAAATGTAGGGAAGCTAATAAGATTTTGAAAGCTTATCTGTAAGTCCCCTTTAATTGCTTTAAAAAAGTATTACCTGCTGAGACCTGCTGAGATAGTCTTCGGTCCTTACATAAATATGTAAAATATGTCAAATTATAGAATCATCACATTTTCAAGCCAAAATGCCTTATTTGATCACTATAGGAAAATAATAATTTATGATCATTAAGAAGAAAATGTTAGTTTTTAATTGGGCATTAGTGATGATACCATATGCAAACTTTGTAAATGCTAATTTTCAGATAGTAAGTGGAAAAGCTTCTGTTCCGAGTCAGGGAAGCACCCCGAGGTGCCAGTGCAGTCCACACTACTTTAATCAGCTGTGTACACTTGGAGACACTCACCAATCTAAGCCTCTTTTTTTTCATCTGTAAAAGGTTACTTTAAAGTTAGACAGTGTGTGCAGGGTGCTTAACAGTGCCTGGTGCATAGCAGGCTTTTAATAATTAGGCGGTGTATCAACTTACTCTTAGTTAAAATGTTTTCAATGCAGTCATGTGAAAATGACTGTCACTGGAAGAAATCCTGTTTTTGTTTCCCTGCTGTTTTTAGGTTCCGTGACTGACTCCACAGGGTGTTCTTGCCTGTAGTCTTTATGGAAGCAGGGTGCCACATCTTTCTCTTGGGAACACTGAGTGGGATAAAATTGACAACCTTTTGGTTAGCGGCCTATACCATTTTGCACTACCAGAACTCCTTATTTAAGTGTTGTTAATGGATTGTTAATTTTACTTGCAATGCTTCAGAATAACAAGCATTTGCAATGCTTTAATAATAAACAAGGCTTAAAAGTGCCCAAATCTAATATATGTAGATTGGATTTTGGCTTCCAATAGTCTTCACTTTCCTAAGATATGTGTTGATGTTTCTAGACTTTCCTCACATGCACAATTCACCCTCTTATATGTCACAAGGCAAACTGACAGAGAGTCATCGCCTGATCTAAGTGCCTGCTGCCACTGGGGGAAAAGTCGAGACACCAATCAGAGAAGCAAGGGCATCCTGCCTACCTTGTCGCCATTCCTCCAACCTCCTGTCAGCCACCGAAGGCCTGAACTTGCTTATTTATAAGGGGACAACCATCTCAGAGATGTGTCACTTCATTCAACCTAACTTTCCATCCCAAACTTACCCCTCAACTGCACAATCTTTGCCTGTGCTTCCCCACCTGTGGGCCAGATCCACCTGGAAACAGACAGCTAATTGAGAATCCTTACTGAAGAGGACATGTGGTTCCTAGGCAGTAGAGGCCTTCATTCACCCTTGAAGTGGTGGAAATGGTGGACGGAAGCCCCCCTTCTGCTTTCTTAGATAGCCTTAGAGTTCTGAAGCCCTAAAATGTAAAGATTAAAGGCTGCCCAGCCGCTGTGCTGGCCCATGTGAGTGGGTTAGGGAAGGAGTTAGTGATTAAGGAAAGGAGATATGCCTGGCCCTGCTGGCACCTTCTTTAGACCACTGGTTTCTCCTGCCTCAGCCTGGCAACTATCAAACATCATAGCCACCAACAGGGTCACAAATACCCCAGGAAGGCAGTATTGGTAGGCAGCAAAATTAGAAAAGCTTTAATGCCTAACCCAACTTACGCTTTTAATATTTAACAATGTTTAACCCTTTCCGGAATATAAGAACCTTGTATATATTATGGAAATAATTTTGGCCTTACAGACCCTTAGAAGGTTCCTAGTTTCCTGGACCACACTGGCCTATAATTCCTTGATAATTTTAGTACTCAGGTGACCCCAGAGCAAACTTTTTACGAGCTAGTTCTTTAGCCCTTGTGAGAGACACCTTCCCTGATCTTTTTGTGTGTGTAAATTTACATTTTTGGCAGAGCAAGATATCTCAGGCTCATTTTAAGAGCACCCTGCCCCAGAATCAAGTATGAATCTAGAAAAATTAGAAGTGGTCAAAAATTAAATGGGATGTACAAAGATCAATAGTCCGGGTGCTAATGAGCTGAAATGGACTGGTATGGGCTGATTTTAATCAATCATATGTTGATGTACTACACCAGGAATGACACAGTCAAGAGGAATAGTGTTACCTTCATTGTCAAAAAAGACATTTCAAGATCTATTTTGAAGTACATTGCTTTTGTGATGGGATAACATCTGTCCTCATTCAAGGAGATCTTATCAATACAATTGTTATTCAAATTTAAGCACCAACCATTAAAGCTAGTGACGCAGAACCGAAATTAAAGAATTCTACCAATGTCTTCAGTCTGAAATTGATTAAACATGCAATCAAGAAACATTGATAATTATTGATGATTGGAATGCAAAAGTTGGAAACAAAGAGGAAGGAACAGTAGTTGGAAAACATGGACATTGTTACAGCAATGAAGCTGGAGGTTGCATGACAGAATTTTGCAAGAGCAACAACTTGTTCATGCAAGTACATTTTTTCAACAGCGCCAAAAACAACTCTCCATGTGGACTTCTTATGGAATACACAGAAACCAAATACACTGTATGTGTAGGAAATGAAGGAGGTATGGGGACTACATGTTGGGCTACTGACTGCACATTTTCACCAGTTTAAAACCACCAGCCACTCGGCTGGGAAAGGATGAGTCTTCCTACTCCTGGAGAGTGTTACAGTCTCAGAAACTCACAGGGAAATTGTGCTCTGTCCCATGGGGTGTCTATGAGTCAGAACTGACCCGATGGCAGTGAGTTTAGTTTTCTGGTTTGGTGAGAAGGGGTAACAGAGAAGCAGCTAACACTAGGCTAGAGGATAACTGTGGTACAGATCATCGATTGCTCGTGTGTAATTTCAAGTTGATGGTTAAAAAAATTAAAGCAACTCTATGAGAGCCAAAATGTGGCCTTGAGTCTATCCCCCCGAGTTTTGAGACCATATCAAGAACAGATTTGGCACATTGAACACTAATGACAAAACCTGATGAGCCGTGGAAAAACATCAAGAACAGCCTTCATGAAGAAAGCAAAAAGTCATCACGAAGACAGGAGAGAAAGACCAAAGTAGACGTCAGAAGTCACTCTAGAAGTTGCTTTTCATCATCGAGGAGTTGTTTGTTGCTGGGTGCCATTAAGTCTGTTCCAATGCATCGTGATCCTATTCACAATTGAACTAAACACTTCTGGGTGTATCAACCCATCTCATTTAGGGCCTTCCTCATTTTGGCTGCCCCTATACTTTACCAAGCATGATGTCTTTCTCCAGGGATTGGTCTGTCTCCTGACAACGTGTTGAAAGTATTTAAGACGAAGTCCCTCATCCTCACCTCAAAGGAGCATTCTGTAATGCTACTTCTGTGACCTTTTGATAATCCATGGTTTTTTTAAGGTTTTATGCCAGCACCACAATTCATATATGTAATAGTTAGGTTTATTGTGCCAACTTGGCAGATAGGAACATGTGGAATTAATCAGATCACAGTGTGATTGGAGGGCAAGGAGATAAATGAGCTGTACTACCTGTGGTCCCAGTCATCCAGTGCATTGACAAAGAGCTTGTAGCTCATTTGAGACCTGCTTTCCCATGCTGCTTTCCCATGGTGCGTCTATCACTGGAGATTGAGGCTGCTGGATCCTCTGAGACTACTGGATCCTGTTGCCTGGCATTGCTTGAATTTTATATCCCGTCCCATCTTGCTTCTATAAGCTCCTGAGCTACTGGCTGTTACTGACCCAGCCTGCTGTTTGCTGCTTGTGGGCAGACTCTGCCTGTCTTGCTCTCAGGAGGATTCAGCTGTCTGTTTCTTTTCCTTGAACCCAACAGCCCACGTGAGTTGAAGGACGTCTGGTATACTAATTGTTCTATGAAAGTAAATTGAACTGAGCCCTCTGTACTGCTGTGTGGATTAATTAACTGTGTGTGTGTGTGTGTGTGTGTGAAAGAACTTTTTATAAAAGAACAATTGTATAGTGAAAGAACATCCCAGCCCAATCCAGATCAAATCCATAAGTCTGCTATTACCCCATATGTCCAATACTACTCTATAAATTCCTCTACAGATGCACACAGCACATGCAATGATTCTGATTGCAGGAAGATCACAGGCCAGTGGGTGGAAAGTCTTGTGGACTCAGTGGTGGTGGAAGCATCCCAGCACTGGCAGAGGTCTCCAAGTTTCTCCTTCAGCTCAAGGGCTCTAGTTCTCAGCATAGCTTCATCTGTCTTGTCCACAGGAAGGTGAAACAAACAGAGACATTATTGATTATGACCTGATTGACTGGCTAGATTCCACCCCTTTTCTCAAATTTACAAGAGATTATGTAACTAGCACAAAATGCATCAGTACTTCTACAGTCTTCCTTATTCTATGTCTAACATAGACATGCATATGGCACGACTTAGGCCTCAAAGTAACATCCATTTTGTCAACATTCTAAAGAGACCTCTCTGACCCCACCGCACCAGGGTGAAACACAAAGGATGTGCAGTAGAGCAGCAAGGGGAGCAAAGCAATGAAGTCCACGAGGAATTCCAAAAATAGACTTTAGACTCAACTGGAAAACACTCATAAAGTTTAACAGACCTGAAAATATTTATATAGGCTTACTTTCTCTTTACTGGGTTTTATTGTTTTGTTTTGTTTTTTTTACTGTTTTTGTCTTTTCATGTCTATCTAAATAAAACCAGCAGGATAAATAATTCTGAGGAGAAAAGAGCTAGACCAGTGGTTCCAGGGAGATAGGGAAAAGGAAGAGGGGAGCCAACAAATGTCGGCCCACAAGGGAATAACAAATGATCTAAAATTGATGGCCAGGAGGATGTCAGATGCCTGATGAGGCTTGATTAAGTAAAGTACATTGTAGCAAGAGGAATTACTAGGATCTGAATGAAGGTCGAATATGATAGTAGGGCAGGAGGAAAGTAAATGGAATTAGAAGAAAGAACTAGGCCATTAATAGGTACAAATATGGGCATGTGTATATGCAAATACATCTATAATGATAATGGCATTCTATGTACATATATGTTAAATAATAGGTAGCAGATGGACATTGGGCCTTTACTCAAGTATTCCTCCAACACAAAAACACTTTATACTAATAACCTGGCATTCTGTGATGCTCACCTTCCAGACACTGTCACTGAAGAAAAAAATGGGTGCATAAGCAGATGTAGTGAAGAAAACTGATGGTGCCCAGCTATCAAAAGATGTAGCATCTGGAGTCTTAAAGACTTGAAGATAAGCCAGCAGCCATCTAGCTGGGAAGTAACAAAGCCCACATGGAAGAAGCATACCAGCCTGGGTGATCATGAGGTGTTAATGGAATCAGGTAGCAGGGAAAGACCAAGAACAAGCATATCAAAGCAAATGGGTGGGAGGTGGGGCAGAATGGAGATCCCAAGTCTATCTGTAGACAATGGAACATCCCCTCATAGAAGAGTCACAAAGTAGGGAGAAGGATCACAAGGTAGCGATGAGCTAGTCAGGTGCAAGATGGTAACGATAAACAATATTCCTCTAGTTCTTTAATGCTTCCTCCCCCACCTCCCACCACCACTATCATGACCCCAATTCTACCTTACAAATCTGGCTAGACCAGAGCATATACACTGGTACAGATAAGAGCTTTAGAAACAGGGAAACTCAGGACAAATAAACCCTTTAGGAACAATAATGAATGTAACGATACCAAGAGGGTGGGAGGAAGGTCAGGGGATTTAAAGTGGGAACTGATCACAACAATAGGCGCATAACTGCGCCCCCCCCCCAAGGGGGACTAACAACAGAAACATGGGTGAAGGGAGACAGTTGGTATAAGATATGAAAATAATAATAATTCATAAATTATCAAGGGTTCATGAGGCAGGGAGGGTGTTGGAAGAAAAAACTTGAGCTGATACCAAGGGCTCAAGTAGAAAGAAAATGTTTTGAAAAGGATGATGACAACACATGAACAAATGTGCTTGACAGGATTAATGTATGGATTTTTGTACAAGGCCCCATTAGAATGATTTTAGAAATAAATAAATAATAAAGAGGTCTTGTGCAGCTTTACCCAATACAATGATTCTTTTAATCTTTGGATGGCTGCTTCCGTGAACATTGACTGTGGATCCAAGCAAGAGAAAGTCTTCAAAGAGGAGAATTGACACAGTTGATCCAAATTGGGCTCAAATATCGGAACAATTGTGAAGGCAGCACTGAACCAGACTTTGTGTGCTAAGGAAACAGTCCAGGAAGCTGGACCATTTGGAGAATGAGGCAACCTATGATGGGCAGATAATACAATTGTGTTTGCTGATAGCAAGGACTTGAAGTACTTGCTGATTGTGATCGTTACACAATCTCCTGTAAGCTTGTAAAGGGGTGGAGTCTAGCCTGTCAATCAGACCATAGCCAATGAGGTTTCTGTGTGGTCATGACCCTCTCCTGAGGATTTTGGGAACTCTTGTATTCCTCCCAGGATGTGGAAGACAGTTTCCGCTTTGTCTTCCTGCTGAAAAGTCACATGAAGCTACACTGAAGCATCCAGAGCCCTAGGACTGGAGGAGCCACATGGAGACCCACTACAGAACTGAGATGCTCCCACCACCACTAGATCCACAAGACTTTCCACTCACTGTCCTGTGATGATCTTGCATTCAGAATCATTGCATAACTGTCAATTTAAAGAGGAATTTCTGGACTAATACTGACTTATGGGATAATATTGGACTTACGTACTTGATCTGAACTGGACTGGGATGTTTTCTTAATATACAATTGCTCTTTGATATAAAGTTCGCTACACACAAGTGTCTCTAGATTTGTTTCTCTAGCCAACTCAAAATAACACACTAATGAAGACCAAGGATTGTATCCTTCAATATGTATTACAGTTAATTTTAAAGAAAACAAAAATTCGCACATTATGGCAACATGATAAATTGAGAAAAGTTTGAAGGATTTAATCTTGCTTGCATCCACAATCAATGCTTATGGAGGCATCAATCAAGAAATTAAATGATGCTTCTCCCCTGGTAAATCTGCTGCACAAGACTTCCTTAAAGTGTTGAAGAGCATAGGTGTCACTTTGAGGACTAAGGCATGCATGACCCAAGACATGGTATTTTTAGTTCCTCATGTGAAAGTTGGACTTTGAATAAAGTCCTCATATGAAAGTTGGACTTTGAATAAAGAAGACTGAAGAAGAATCAATGCATTTTAATAATGCTACTGGCTAAGAATATTGAAATTACCATGGTCTGCTAGAAGACCAAACAAAACTCTTAGAAGTAGTAAAACCAAAATGCTAAGGAGAATGGTGAGATTTGGTCTCATCTATTTTTGACATGTTATCAGGAAAAACTAGTCCATGGAGAAGGATATCATGCTTGGTTAAGTAGAAGGTCAATGAAAAAGAGGAAGACCCTTGACAGGTTGGATTGACAGGGCAGCTGCAACTATTCATTCAAACATAATTGTGAGGACCAGGCAGAACAGAGTCAAGGGCACCTATCAACAAGATATGTTGTTGAAAAAAGGTATTTACTCTGAAAAAGTTATTGGTCTTGCAAAGTTCTATCATGGAGTCTGTGTAGTTCCTGTCATCAAGATCAACTACTGATTCTTTTTTATTTTCAATGTTCAGGTTGCAATCCCCAACAATTATCATTGTATCTTAATTGACAGTATAAGTTTAGAAGTGGCCTTTACCAACATACCAAGTCCTATAAGAAACCATTCTTTTTCCTGTCATTTTGCCATATGTGAAAGTGTGAAGCATCATAAGGTTAGGTGTTACTTGCATTAGATATTGCACTGTGTTTTCATTTTTAAATTTATGAATCACTTTTGTCTTTTAGGGCAAACTATTCGGGAGAAAAGAATTGTAGAAACAGCCCTCAAAAAAGAAGTAGACTATGAAATAGGAGATATCCCAACAGAGTGGGAAGGTAAGTTGAATTTCTGCAATGAGTGGTCTTTTGAGTGACAAATGGTTTAACGAGGTCCATAAGAACATATGTAAATCACATGCTTGTTCTCATTTCGAAATCTTTTTGACAACACGAACCCATGAAACTATTTCTCGAAGCAGCATACTTCTGTGAAAGTGCCAAATGTCAGTAAAAGAAAGCAGATATAGTGAAAAGACCTATTAGGTATTAGACAATGGCAGAGTTGGGGTAGGGAGACGTGAATGAGGCACCTAGAACATGATATTAAGGAGAGCCCCCTTTCAGGTGCTGACCGTTTCCCACTTGAACTTGGGCAGTAATGTTTTCTCAGCCGCTGCTTTCTCTTTTACACATTGTGGACAGTACTTTTTGAAGATAGCATGAAGAGTATTTTTTTCAATTCTCAGTGACCCCACTGGCTGGCCCTCACTTAGACAAGGATGGACACTTGCTCTCTCTTATTGTTAGTTGCTGTCATGTTGATTTGACTTAGAGTGACCCACAGGGACAGAGGAAAACTGCTCCATAGAGTTTTTAGGATTTGATCTGTTGGAAGCAGGTCATCAGGCCTTTCTTCTGAAGTTCCTTGTGTAGGTTCATACTGCCAGTCTTTCTGCTAATCATCATCAAGGATTTGACAATTTGAACTGCTTTGTCTATCAATTCCTATCTTCCAAAAACCAGCCAGTTGATATGGACTCCTGGTGACCTGCTAAGACAGGGTAGAGCCGCCTCTGTGAAGTTCTAAGGCTGTGATTCTTTCCAGTCTCATCTTTCTACAGTGGAGCAACTGGCGGTTTCAAACTGCTGACCTTGTGGGTAGAGCCTAACTCATAGCCACTGTGCCACTGGGACACCTTAGTCCTATTTTAAGGCTTTGGAATTAAGATATAGACCACATGGAGATAAAACAGCAACAGATTTTTTCTTTTAAATTCTTTTATTGGTTGCTCTTACAGATATGATATTCCATAGTTCAGTTATATCAAGCAGTGTTATACAATTGCTACCACAATCAATTTCAAAACATTTTCTTCTTGAACTCCTTAATATCTACTCCCCTTTATCTCCTCCCTCCCCCACTATACTCTCCAGGAACATTGCTCTCTCTCTCCATCCATCTATCTATCATCTATCTATCTATCTATCTATCTATCTATCTATCTATCTGTCTATCTATCTATCTATCTATCTATCATCGCTATATCCTTCACATCCAATGTATCTATTCACATACAATTCTGTTATTTGATGCCATTGAGTAAGATTATACCGTCATCGGTGATGTCAGGTCCCTATTTCCCCATTCCCACCTATCTCTCTTCCTGTAACTTCAGGGAACCATTACCCTTGTTACTGTTTCTGAAGGGTTATTTATCTTGGCTTTCATTTATCCAATGATCTTAAAGATACAAATGAATCTCTGCAAATATGACAATATTAGTGAGGTAAAACAAATAAAAACCCTAATGATAAAAGAAGAAAATTTTAAAGAACTAGAGAATACTTATGTGTTTCCTCAGTGCTCTACTGTACCCTGAATTTATCATCCCTTCTATGTAACTCTTCTGAGAGGACTGTCCAATTATCTTACAGGTGAGTTTGGGGTCTTCACTACATCCATGCTCCTTCATACCAATTTGGTTACTTATTTTTGAACTTTCCTTTTCTCATGGACACCTCATGATCACACAGATTGGTGTGCTTCTTCTGTGTGAGCTTTATTGCTTCCCTGCTAGATGGTTGCTTGTTTAAGTATAAGCCTTTAAGATTCCAGATACTATACATTTTAATAGCCAGACATCATCAGCTTTATTTACCACATTGCTTATGCACCCTCTTTGAATAGACCATTTCTTATGGATGGAACAGTGATGCCTCTGTCTCTATATCTTTGTTATAAAATTCTTTTGCCTTACCTAGCATAGTGCCCAGCATATAATAGGCATATTGTAAGTGCTCAATAAGTACTTATTGCATATATGAAAATTATCATGGTTTCTTTTTGCAACTAAGAGAAGATTAACTCTTATATATCACTTATCACTTCTGAAGTGTTTATCTGTATCTCTAGAATCATTCTAAGTGCTTTCCAATCATATCTGACTTAATTATCACAACAATCTGATGAGATAAACATTTCGATTATGCAATCTAGTAGATAGGAAATCTAAGGTTAGATAAACTGCCTGCAATGCTGTAGCTGCAGACTGTAGCAGTAGACTCACTAGGGCTTAGCATCGTGGTTGATATATGATACTTATAGGAATTCACTTATTTTGATACATAAAAATACGATATAATGTGAGCATAAATAATCGTTTCAGGAAAATACTTTTTTATTTCTCCTATTAGCTATGAAAATCTAGGACTGTGAAAAAAACATAGAAATGGGTAGATATCAAAGATTTTTTCTTAAAAAAAAATAAATACAGGTTATAAACTGGTAAATTCTATGGCAAGTAATTGCTCTTCTTTTCACATACTTCCCAGTGTTAGAAGCTACATTTACAATTCTGAAATAATGCTTAAAATGATCGTCTCTTGTCATTTCCCCAATAATAGTATAGAAATAAACTCTTGATAGAAATAAATTAAGTTAGAAATAAACAAATAGGCAATGGCTCCTTTTCAGCCTTTGAGACTCTGAGAGAATTAGAATGAAGTTCTAATGTTTTTTATGGCTCATTCCTGATCTAGTAATTCTGCTTAACTGTTCTATGGGGCATAGCCTCAAAACAAATGTATCAGCCCCAAACTGAAGCTACATTTTTCCCTACCGTTTTACACTTCAGTTAGATATAAAAAAAATCAGTACAACATGACAAAGTAAATTACAATATAAATAAACACCAGGAAATAAACATTTTACATGAGGAATGAGCGTGGTAGAAAACTTAAAATATATGATGTCAGCACCAAATGCATGTAAAATATTTTCAGAATCAGATGAATAGCTGTCAGTTTGTTGGTTATTAATAATAGATCAGTAGTAGTTATAGTATATTTTCATGCAATACGACATTAGATAGTGTAGGCTTTTCATTGCACCCTCTTATAATGATGCTTACTTAAAAAGCATCTATTGAGCATCTCTGCACTCATAAAGCTTATATTTTGGGGTAGTTAGGTTGGAGAAAGACAATAAACCAGATAAATCACTAAACTTCATGGTGTTTATTAAAGTATAATGTTCCTTAGAAGTGGGTATGTAAGAAATCATCTCACATGCTTTGGACATGTTATCGGGAAGGATCGATTCCTGACAAAGGACATCATGCTTAGTAAAGTTGAATGTAAAACAAAAAAAGAGGAGGGCCTTACTGGAGTAGCACAATGCCTTTCACAGTGAGCTCAGACATAAGAACTCTTGTGAGGTCAGTGCAGGACTGGGCAGAGGTCCATTCTTTTATGCACAAGGGCCCCATGAATCACAGTCACCTGACGACAACAACAACATCTAATATGCTAGATAAAACCAAGCTAAACTCACTGCCATCAAGTCAATTCCAACTCAGAATGACCCGATGGAACAAGATAAAACAGCTCGTGGGAGTTCCTGAGACCGTAACTCTTTATGGAAGTAAGAAGCCCGTCTTCCTCCGACGGAGCAGCTGCTGGTTTCGAATTGTTGACCTTTTGGTTAGCAGCCCAGTGCATAGCCACTATGCCACCAGGGTTCTTTTTCACGAGCTCAATAGTCAAAGAAGATAAGGCAAGGAAAAGGAAGAGTGAGTATTGGGAAGGACTTTATGGTTGTCAATACTTTTCTGAAAAAGCCTTGCCAAGAAGGCAAATTTTGAATAAAAGTAGAAGGACCTAGTCGTGCGGAAAACTAGGAGAAGAGCATACCAGGAGAGCAAGTGCGGAAGCCTTCAGGCAGGAAGTTGCTCAGGTGTTTAAGGACTAGCCAGCCGATGAGTGTGACTGGAACAGTGCCTAGGGAAAGTAATAGAGATGGAGTAAAGAGATATCAGGTAGCCTAATCTGATGAAAGTAGAGCTAAAAAGATTTGTTGATAGAGCAGCTGAGCAGTGAGAGAAAGACACAGGCATTGAGACCTACTCACTTTGGGGGGCTGTAGCTGGAGTAATGGAGTTGCCATTAACTGCAATGCCATTGACTCTGAGAGGAGCAGGAATAGAGGAAATTTAAGACCAATTTGTTAAATTAGAAATGCCTCTTAGACATCTGAGCAGAGCTGGTCAGTTGGATGCCGGTGTCAAGAGTTTAGTGAAAAGGTCTGCACTGCAGATAAACACTTGGCCGTTGTCAGCAAATGAATGGCATTTAGCAGTGGCCTTTCAACGTGTGAGACCTGGGTC
Organism: Nesogale talazaci; assembly: GCA_004026705.1. Lineage (NCBI taxonomy): Eukaryota > Metazoa > Chordata > Mammalia > Afrosoricida > Tenrecidae > Nesogale > Nesogale talazaci. The sequence goes on along the minus strand of PVJH01007417.1, from coordinate 15,853 downwards.
CAGGTGCTGACCAGTGCACCTTGTGGATCACTGCCACATGGGTCAGCGGAGGCTGATCTGTGGCGATGATGCTGATGATGGTAGGCAGTTTTCAGTACAGCATCCAGACTGAGGCAGGGTTCTAAAAAGAGAAAAGGGCTGGTGATCCGCTTCTGCAAATCAGCCAGCAAAGAACTCTGTAGACTAGAAAACCCAAACTCAGTGCCCTGAAGTCAACTCCAACTCATGCTAACTGTAGACCACAGTAGAACTGCCCCTTGAGCTTCCCGCGCTGAAAATGTTTATGCGAGCCTAAGACCTCATCCTGCTCCTGGGGAGTGGCTAGGAGATTTGTGCCGCAGACCTTGTGGTTAGCAGCCCAGTGCCTAAGACACCACACCACCAGGTATCCTTGTGGAGCTATGGGTCACAACAGTTCAATTCCTGATGGATCACAGGAATGGCACAAGATCAGGTATCATTTCTTTCCACTGTCATCATGAATTGGGGGTCGAGTCAATACCAGCTAATAACTATGAGGCCAGAAGATTGGCTGAGATCACAAAGTGATACTGTAAGCGGGAAAATCATAGAGCTTCAAAGATTAATCTCAAGGCTACTCCAAGGTTTAGAGGCTGTAATAAGACTGCAGGAGTGGCATTTGACCCTGGTTTCACAAGCACGATAGGCAGAGAAAGGTCTGAATGAGGTCAGCATCAGTCCAAGGCCACTTCCAAAGAGATCGAGGCCAGACATGCCTCCAGCCCTTAACTCTCTTTGCCTATTCAGACATCAACCTTCCCTCTCATTGCACTGTGCTCCACTGCTGGGTCTTGTTATTCATTGCAATGGCTACATGAAATTCACGGATTACTCATAATGATAGAGCTTATTAGGGAAATGAACAGGATCAAAAATGTTCAGGATATATGTCTTCTGGTCTGTAGCTTCTCTCTTCAGCCATTCCAGCAGGTCTCTCTGGCCGTTGACCCCTCCGCCACACTTTGCCCCTTGGCCTCTGCCTCACCAAAGAAATCTAACATTGCCAATAAATGGTCCAAGGGCACCCCACTCTGAAAACAAGCCTTCTGGCTTAAAGCACTCAGCTTTCCTTTCATGTTGGACTGAGAAGCCCACAACTGTCTGGTGATCTGGTTTTACTGCCTCTGCTACCCCCACTTCTCATCACATCTGTGGTAGCACAGTCCTGCTACCAAAGGATAAAGGAGGCTGAGTGTATAGGAATCTTAGGATCCAAAGGACAAGCTCTTGACTCTTCTTGCTTGACGACCGTGAAACCTACTATTCTTGCTTCTGAGATGGGTTATTTTAAATCCAGTGGGACCAGTATTGACTAATACCTTCATTAGAGTCCAGGCCATTGGTGAGAGATACCAAGACTATGGCTGGGAGAGCCATATCAAGTAAACTCACTGTACCGTGATAGAAACAGAAAAGAAACATCCTTGGTAAAGAATATTTGCCTCAAACATGGCACTGTTGTAAAAACTCATACCTGTGCTATCAAACTGACAACAGTAACTATTGCAGGAGCCTTAGGAGCACATGAACATAGGTACTGAAATGCTCATTGAGCAGGGACCAGTCAAAACCTGCTCTCCAATGGTGGGGGAAGCATGGGCTTTGGATCCATGCAGACCTGTGTCCTGCTTTCAGTCTTTGAGATCTTCGGCATTCTGTCTAACCTCTAAATTCTTCAGTTTTCTTCTTTGTAAAGTAAGCATTATAATCAAAGCCTCGCAGGCTTGTAGTGAAATTGAATGAGAACACAAACAAAACCACCAGCTCTTGGCAGGTGAAAGATGTGGTTGTCTGCTTCTGTAAAAACCTGATGTTACTGTTACATGCTTACTGGTTGGTTCTGACTCCTAATGACGGTGTGCACAACAGAACTAAACACTGCCCAGTCCTCTGCCATTACTCCTAATTCTGCGTTTGAGCTCATCAATGCCACTATTGTGTGTCAATCATCTTGTCAAAAGTCTCTTTCATGGCCCCGCTACTTTATCAAATATGATGTCCTTCTCCAGGGACTGGTCTCTCCTGACAACACGTCCAAAGTACATGAGATTTGTTATGTGGTGGGATCAATTCAAAAGCAACATTTTGCAGAGCGTCTTAAGTTAGCAGTGGTGTCAGAATATGGTTTGAGATAGGATAAGTGATGATTCTAGGTGGTTTATCCTTGAACTGTATATGTAGTATTTGCTAAATGGTATATATTTTGTTTTGTTTACTCTTGCTAAGTAATTTTTAAAAAGCGAAGAGGCTAATTGCAACAAATGGCACGGGAGGCCAATCTGACCTCTTCTGGCTTCTTTATTGCCATGAGACGGGGAACAGACTTGCCTCAACTATCCACCCTTCTTCACCTTCTTCTGACACCAACCATTCCTCTGACCACTTTACTTCTGTGCTGAGTTTGATCATTTGTTGCAGTGGCCACACAGAACTCACAGGCAGTCATGAAAACAATGAGGGTTTATTAGAGAAGTTACTAGCTTACCACAAGGACCCATAAACAGTGAAGTCACTGTTGCTGGTCCTCAGCAGTAACTCTGCTCAGCCACCAGCCAAGGCTCTCTTCCTCAGCCTCTCAGCTACATGGTCCCTGTCTCTGTACCTCAAAGACCAGAAAACCAGCCCACTGTCCTGTCTCACATCTCATCGTCTCCCAGCTTTTCCAGGATGGGTCTCTCCTGATACTCTATCTAAAGTATGTGGGATCAAGTCTTACATGCTCGCTTCGAAGGAGCATTCTGGCTGTGCTTCTCCCAAAACAGAGTTGTTTGTTCTTCTGGCAGCCCGCGGTATTCTCAGCACTGTCAGCCCATAATTCAATTGCACCCATTCTCTTCCTGATTCAATGCCCAGCTTTCACGTGCATGGGAAGTGGCTGACGATATCATGACGGGTCAGATCGATACACCTTAGTCTCATCGTCTCCCAGCTATAGCTACTCCTCTGCTCTGCTCCATGGTCTCCTTGCTTCAGCCTCTGATGCCTCTGGTCTAAGCCTCTGCCACTTCATGCAGAGATTCCTCCCTCCAAGTATTAACCAGACCTGACCCTGCTTAGTTTCCTAGATAAGGCACATGCAGCAGAGTGGTATGGCTATAGACGCCTATACAGAGATTTCTAATGTTTTCTTCTTCCCATGGTTATGAGATTTCATTTTTCCTTCTGCCAGTGTGACTTATTTTTATTGTCAGGGGAATAGCAACTAAAACTGACCAATCCCCTCTATTATGGTTCCACATGCCTTATTTGCATGATCTTAAAGGGAGTTAGAGAGGCATAGATAAAAGTACCATATTTTGACATTTCATTCCACCATACTAATATTTTGGGCTAGTCATTGAATGCTTAACTTTTTGCACTACCCAGGGACTATTGAATGACTGGAATCCTTGTAAATTAATTGAAATCTATTTTGTGGTGTATAATATGTTCCAAATTGGAAAACATTTCATTTACACGTGAAAATTACATGTATTCTGGGAGTGTTGGTTGTAATATTCTGTGAATGACAATTATGAATGCCAACGTGGTAGTTACATAAGCTCATGTCAACTTGAAGATAGAGTACATACAAGTGTAGGGGTGGAGTTTAGCCTGTCAATCAGGTCACAGCCTGATGGTGACTCCTTGTGGACATGGCCTTCTCATAAGGAGGGTACTGGGAGCCTCTTCCCTATCTCTCCTTTCTCTGCCTTCACCTTCCTGGTTGCTGCCAGAACCCTGCAACTGCCATTGAATCCACACAGCCTGGGATATCCCTGCTGTTCGACATCATTGCATCTGACCGCATGAGTCTGAAGAGGGGCTCAGCCTGTGATATTCCTGCATTCTGCATCATTGCATGTGACTGCATGAGTCTTAAGAGAGACTTACAAACTAATACTGGTCTTATGGATTTGCGTGGGACTAGACTGGGATGTTTTCTCAACACATAATTAGTTCTTGATATAAAACTTTCTCTTACACATATATGAGTGTCACTGAATTTGTTTCTTTTATCAAACTGGCCTAACATAATCAATAAGGTCACGTTGGTTGAAAATAGTCTTCAGAACTTTTATACCCTTATTAGTTTCTGTTCATATGTTAATTGTGGAATGGAATTGCCTTCTCTAATTATAATTAACAATTATATTTGCTTTGTGTATTTGAAGTTCTATTACTAGGAACATATACACTTAAGAGTGTTTTATCTTATTGATGAATCAATTCCTATAACATGATAAAGTGTCTCCCTTTAACCTTATAGTCATCTCTTACCTGATATTAATGCCAGTTTTCTATTGATTTGTTTTGCTGTGGTGTATTTTTTTAATCCACCCATACCTTCTCATACCTGAATATTTACAGTTTTCATCAAATTTGAAAATTATCCAGCCATTTATCAAGTACTATGTGTGTACGTGTGTGTGTTTCTCTATTCCTCTCTTTTTCCATTTGTCATTTTGGATAAATTCTCTCCTACTGTGTCATGTTGTCTTGACTACCATAGATTTTTAGTAAGTCTTGTGAACTACTCAAAGATAGTGTGACTAGCTTTTTAAAATTGTTTTAGTTAAGCTGAACTTCATTTTCTTTATATTTAATTTTGGTCAAGTCCTACAAAAATTTATTCTGTAACTGTGATTGGAACTGCTTTGAATCTATAGATCAGTTTGAAAAGTTTTAACATCCTAACTATTATTGAGTCTTCCAATCTATGACCCTGGTTTAGTCTCTCCATCTCTCTGTATTTCACCTGCTGTTTTCAGCTATAGATCTCACATTATATTTTATAAATTAATGCTGAGCCCAATTGAGAGTCCAGAACTATTTGTCTACTGCATCTGGTGAAAAAACAACCTCTGTTGACAATGCTTCTAAAAGTGCATCAGCCATTTCCAGGGCCTGTGGGGATTTGAAGAATGCATGCTTCATGAAGTTTTCTCCTGCCTGCTTCTTCTAGCCTCTTTTAGTGATTAATGGAAGCTTTAATTGCATGCTCACTTTTACATTCATTACAGTGTTATGTTCCAATAGGAATATTAAAGTTCAGTGAAAATCTCATGCATACTGATGAGAATGCAAATGAACACTGATGAAAGAATGCTGGGATCTTAAGGCATAAACTGTCCAGTTTTCTTGCTAAATTCTATTCAAACAATGGTTGCATTGTAGTAAGGGCTGGTACAGTATGCACCATACAGCTATAATTAGCAATGGCAACATCATTATATGATTTATAATTGGATAGAGTTTCAGTTTCAGAAGGTTTTGTGGGGGAAGGGGATAGTGTAATGATTTGACATTAATACTTGATTTTTTCCCTTTATCCTCCTAACCTTTGCCAACCTTCAGCAGGATATTTCCTTTATTACATGTCATGGTTAGAGGACTGGGGATGATTACATAAATGAGTGACCACATTGAAAATTTCCAGCTGTCTTCTTTACTGGATACATAACAAACAGCAAATGGGTGTCAACCTTCATCTCAAGTAGGCATTTCAAGTATATACTTATAATAGAATTATAAGCACACAGTTTTATTTCAGTAGTTGTATTTATATATCTATTTACTACTAAGATATTTTTTCTTAGGGCCACTGAAAATGAAGCTAAGCCTCATTGGCGCTAGTAAGCTAAATAAAAACATTGCTGGTAAGTCTATATTAACTCATGTAAACTTATAGGACAGAGTAGTACTTCCCCATAGGTTTTCCAAGGTTGTAAGTCTGTACAGAAGCTGATGGCTATATCTTTTCCCCACAGAACAGCTGGTGTGTTCAGAACAGCAACCTTTTGGTTAGCAGCCAAGCACATTAACCACTGGGTTACTGAGGACACTCGGTAGCTGAGCTACTGTTACGTTCTTACACGTGTGAAAAACTTCAGCTTACACAGAACCAGGGAGCTTTTTAAAAGACATAGCAAAGTTTCCCTCACCTCTCTACTACCTGGGCTATTTGCTTTAATAGTTTATATCTACCGAAGTAGTTTTTTTCTTTCCTCTAGCTTACAATAAAGCTAAGAACAATGTTTTATAGATTCATCAGGTGGACAAATTGTCATTTTGAGTTATTTCTCATGGTGTTAATAAGTGTGCATTCTGCCTTCATGATTTTGTGCCCACTGGTACATGTTCATAAACTAGAATATACGGTAATCACTAGCTGAAAGTAATAATGCTTAATGATTTTTTTTATTTTACATAAAGTAATCAAGAGCTGATTTATTACCAAATTGTCGCCCTAGCATAGAGGTTAGCAAATCTTTTCTATAATTGGCCAGATGGCAAATATTTTAGGCTTTGTGGGGCATACAGTCTTGATTAAAATGATAAGATTTTGCTGTTCTAGCATGAAAGCAACCATTGATGGTAAGTGAACAAATGATTGTGGCTGTGGTCCAATAAAGCTTTATGTGTGAACAATGAAGTTTGAGTGCTGCACAATTTTCATGTGTCACAAAACCTTTTTTTAAACATTTGAAAGCAACTCATGTACAGACCACCAAACAAGTTGATAGGTCAGGGTTGGCCTGCAGGCTGTCGTGTGCTGATCTCTCTATGCCTTACTGGTTGATTTGTCTGAATTAATTCTTTTTTTTTTTTAAGGTCATTTTATTGGTGGCTCTTACCACTCTTAGAATGATCCAAACATCCATTGTATTAAGCATCTTTGTACATAAATTGCCACCATTATTTTCTAAATGTTTACTTTCTTATGTGAGACCTTGGTATCGGCTCCTCTTTTTTTCCCCTCCCTCCCCCCACCCTTGATAAATTAAAAATTGTTATTAGTTTCATATTTTACTTTGACCACTGTCTCCCTCCCCCCATGCCTTCTGTTATTCATTCTCTTTGGGGGCACTGGAGATGGTGTGGGGTTATGTCTTGATCATTGTCATTGGTTCCTCTTGCTCCCCTCCTCGCTCCCTCTTCCCCCTACCTTCCTGATATCGCTACTCCCATTTCTGTACCTGAGGGTTTATCCGACCGGGATTCCATGTGTCGTGAGCTCTTATCTGTATCAGTGCACATGCGCAGGTCTAGCCAGAACGGAAAGGTAGGATTTGAGTCGTAGTAGTGGGGAGTAAGGAAGTCTCAAGAAACCAGAGGAATTTGGGTGTTTATTGGTGCTATACTGTACCCTGTTTGACTTATCTCTTCCTTATGACCCTTCTATAAGGAATGTCTACCTGTCTACAGATTTGGAGGCCTCTACTCTGACCCCCCCTTGTTCTCAACAATTTGTGTTTTTAAAATTAACTTTCTAATCTAAATTAAAATGGAAGGTTTGCTGCTTCAATCTTTGTAGAGATATGTGGTTCATCATGAATAATTTTCAAAGGGGTCTCTTTTCTAGGAAAAAAAAATCCATAAAGTATAGATCATTAATTTTTGCTTTGGCCATAAGCCTCTTGATCAAATGTTTATACTGGAGGTGTGGATTCAATCACTGCATGACATGCCGACTCTTTCTAGACATTTGTTGCTGGGTGCCAGTGATTCCGACAGAGTAGAACTGCGCCCTCCCAACGACTTGTCCAGGTTGAAACTACGAGGGAAGCAGACTGTCAGAGAGGCTGGGTGGGCTTCACCGAGAACGGGGCAGTGAGCAGCCAAGAGTGTAAGCTTTGGGGCACCAAGCCTCCCCCTTCCCCCCACACCCCCTTAATTTGTTGGAGTGTTTATTAACCTTCAGCATTTAAAGGGAACTATTTACAGTGTTTTAACACTGTAAGATTGGAGTGTGAGAAGGAAGAATTTTGGTTTTCATCTTCTGTAACCTTATACCATTCTGCATTTTTTCACTATTGCCCTTAAAAAAAAAAAACTTTTATTAGATTTGTGTGAAAGTTTATAAAGCAAACTGGTTTTTCCACTCAACACTTCATACACATTTAGTCTCATGACATTGACAGCAAACCCCATCATGTATTTATTATTTTTCCCCATGTCCTCCTAGTGTTCGTCATTTTCATGTGTCCATCTTTCCTGTCTCCTGAGCTTATGTTGCCCACTTGGTGGCGTAGGAGCCCTGGTGGTGTAGTAGTTACGAGTTAGGGGCAGATCTGCAAGGTCCGCAGTTAGAAACCACAGTCGCTCTGCAGAAGAAAGATGAGTCTGTGTGCCCTCATAAAGAGTTCGGTCTTGGAAACTCACAGGGGCAGGTTGACCCTGCGCTACAGGGTCTCTGTGCGTGGGTTCCATTTCAGTGAGGTTGGGTTTTGTGACATAGTGGTTGCATATTGGGCTGCTGACTGCAAAGTCAACAATTGGAAACCACCTGCTCACTCTGTGCAAGAAAGAGAAGGCCTTCTAATTCTATAACGAGTCACCATCTCAGAAACCCTCAGAGCCAGTTCTACCCTGTCCTTTTGGGTCACTGTGAGTTGGAAGCAACAGGATGGCAGTGAAAAAGTTCTTTATCGCGTGTGGTTGGTTGGTCTAAGCCCTAGACTCTAGAGCATTCAGACCTCCCTGGGCGTACTGTTCACCTTACAGGGCTACTGTTGGGCTAAAAGTTGAGCCACAGGTGTGGCTTAAAGGGTCATTAAGGGCCAATCTCATGGTTCTACTAGTTTCTATCAGACCACTAAACTTTCTTTTTTATTTAATTGGAGCTCTTACAGCTCTTATCATAATCCATACATATACCTATTGTGTCAAACACACCTGTACATATGTTGTCATCTTTGTCAAAGCATTTTCTTTTTACTTGAGCCCTTGGTATCATTTCCTCATGTTTTTCTACCCTTCCACCCTCCTTTCCTCCCTACCTTCCCCATGTCTTTTTGATAACGTATGAATTATTCCTTTTTTAACCCTGTCTTACACCCGACCGTTGTCATTCTTCACCCACTTTTCTGCTGTCCATCCCCCTGGGATGAGGATCATACATCGATTATTGTGATCAGTTCCCCCTTACTCCTTACCCTTCCCTTGTCCTCCTAGTATAACTGCTCCCCTTATTGGTGCTGAGGGGTTTATCTGTTCTGGATTCCCTGTGTTGCAAGCTCTTATCTGTACCAGTGTACAAGTTTGGGTCTAGCCAGATTTGTAAGATAGAATTGGGGTCATGATAGGGGCGGGGTGTGATTGAAGAATACAAGGAAGGTAGTGTGTTTCGTTGTTGCTATCCTGCATTCTAGCTAATCTCTTCCTTTGGCCCTTCTGATAGGGGGAGTCCAACTGACCACTGATGGGTTTGGGGTCTCCACTCTGCCATCCTCCTCATTCCCATTGATATGATCTTTTGGTTTTGTTTGATGCCTGATACCTGATCCCATCAACACCTCTTGATCCCACAGATTGGAGTGCTTCCTCCATGTGGGTTTTGTTGCATCTCAGTTAGATAACTGCTTGTTTATCTTCAAGCCTTTAAGATCCCAGGCTTTATATCTTTTAGTAGCCGGACACCATCAGCTTTCTTCACCACATTTGTTTATGCACCCATTTTGTCTTCAGCAATCATGTCAGGGAAGGTGAACATCACAGTATCATGTTTGTAGAACAAAGTGTTCTTGTGTTGAAGGAGTACTTCAGTGGAGGCCCATTGTCCATCTACTACCGTAATACTTTATAAATAAATATATGTACATAAATCTATTCCCCTGTCACTGTATATAAATATATACATGTCTGTATTTATACCTCTATAAATGTCCTTTGCCTCCCAGTTCTTTCCTCTATTGCCTTTTGTCCCACTACCATATTCAGCCTTCATTTGACTTTTGGTAATTCCTCTTGGCTACAAACTCCCCAAGCATTCTATGCCTTCCTTGCCATGAATTTTAGATCACTTATTCTTCCTTTGTCCCTGGGTTTGTTGGCATCCCCCTTCCAATTCCCCCACCTTCCCCTCTTCAATGTCTCGCCCAGAACCATTGGTCCCATTTTTCTCTCTGCTGGATTGTTCATCCTGCCTATGTTGTTGAGATAGATATGCATAGACAATAATACATGCAAAAACAAAGCAGAGCAAAACATAATGTCAACAGCTAATACAATGAGAACAACAAACCAGCAGAAAGAAAAAAGGAAAAACCTTCAAATCGTTTCAGGTCTGTCCGTTGACTTTTGTGAGTGTTTTCCAGTCATGTCTGCTGGGGTGCCTCACCCGGGCCCCAAAGTCTACCTTTGGCATTCCTTGGATACGTCGTTGCTTTGTTCCCTTTACTGCTTGGCTGTATGCACTTAGGGTTTCACCCTGATGCGGTGGGATCAGACTAGGCACATTTCTTGCACATTTCTTCCCCAGTGCTGTCCCCCTTGCCACTATATGTCAGTGTGGGACACATGTCTTGTGGTGGGATTACCATGTGATCCTCTCTGCATTAGATGCTCTGGGCCGGACTATTGTCTTCAAGGCTTGGTGGACGGGGATGTGTTCCACCCTCTCCTTACTTTGCTCCTGATCAGATGCGCTCCTCTTCCTGAGCTACAATTTTCATTCCTCCGGGGTGAGGGGTTCCCACATAGTTGGGATTGGAGACTGGCACCGCAGATCTCTCTGTTGGTCCCCTGCTTCGTACCTGGATGTTGCATTTATGTCTTGGCATGATGGGTTGAAGTCTGGTCCCTCTTCCCTCTTCCATGAAGATGTAAACTACAACCTCCCCTTGGGTGAGTTAGTTCCCTGTTCCCCCCAGCAACCCTGTCCTTTTTTATTCCCCCTGCTTTTTACTTGACTGCCACACATATCCCTGGGTTGGGTATGGCACTTGCCGTAGTCCCTGGACTTCACCCTGGGAATATATGTAGATAGATAGCTTTTCTCATATGCTCCTTTTTGTTTTTGTTTTTTTTTGCTTACTTCAGTAGACTCATGTTGTATTTGTCCTTTTGTGCTTGACTTACTTCACTTATCATAATTTCCTCCAGTTCTGCCTATGTGATGATGTACTTCATGCACTCATCATTACTTTTTAGGGATGTGTTGTACTACATTGTATGTATGTACCACAATTTTTTAATCCATTCATCTGTTTGATGGAAATTTGGAGTTTCCAACTCCTTGCACTTGTGAACTGCACTGCAATGAACATGGGAGCATAGCTGTCTGGCCATGGTTTGTTTCTTACCTCTTCTGGATATATGCCCAGTAGGGGAATTGTTGGGTCACATGGTAGCTCAATTTCCATCTGTTTTAGATATCACCAAATCAACTTTCATAGTGGCTATACATACCTGCAGTTCCACCAGCAGTGGATGGGAGTTCCTATCTCCCCACAGTTCTTCCAACACTTGTTACTTTCTAATTTTTTTAAATTGGGCTATCTTTGAGGGTGTTAGGTGTTATCTCATAATTGTTTTAATTTGCATTTCTCTTATGGCTGAGGAACATCTTCTCATGTGTTTATTGACCTTTTGGCTTTCTGCCCTTGCAAAACTTCTGTTCAAGTCCTTTGCCTAACTCCTCACTGGGCAGTTGATTTTTTTTCTTGTTGTAAGTTAGCAGAATATTGTGGTTTTTAGTAGTAAAGACTTTGTCTGATGTATCATTGCTAAAAATGTTTTTCCAGTGCATAGACTCTCTGTTTACTATCTTGGCAAATTCTTTAGATGTACACAAGTGTTTTATTTTCTGTATTCCTCTCTTGTCAATTTGTGCCTCCTCTGTGTTTGAGTCCTTACCTATTTCTGATAGCCTATATATTCCCTGAATCAAAGTTCTCGGGTTTATTCTGATTTCCTCATTGATGGCCCTAATACTTTGGGGTTTTACCTCCAGGTCTGTGTGAACCACTTCAATTTATTCTTGTGCATGGATTGAGATAGGGGTCTTGCTTCATTTTTCTGCAGGTAGATATCCATTTTTTTCTAGCACCAGTTGTTGAAGAGGGCATTTGCTTCCCATTTGGTATTTTCTAGCCCTTATTGAAGAAGATTTTTCTATATGCTGATGATTTTGTTTCAAGGTAAAGCAAACCCTCCAACTTTGTCCTTCTTGAGGAGTTCTCTGCTAATTCTGAGTTTCTTCCCCTCCATATGAAGGAATTGGTTTTTCCAATTATTGGAAGAAAGATGATGGTATTTGTAATGGGATAGCAATGAACTTATATAGTGCTTTGGGTAGAACTGACATCTTTACAATATTGAATATTCCGATCCATGAGCATGGGATATCCTTTCATTTTTGGTTTCTTGTAATAGTGTTCTGTAGTTTTCCTCATACAGCTATTTTGTTTTCTCATAGTCATTATATCCCTAGATATTTCAATTTGTTCTTGACTATTGTGAAGGCTACCACCTTTTTTGATCCCCTCTTCCATGATCTTGCCTGATGAGTATAGCAGTCTGATAGATTTCTCTCTGTTCGTCTTGTACTCTGCTATATTCCTCTATTGCTTGTAGCACTCACCTTGTGGAGCGTTTGGGACTTTCCTTATGTAAAATCATATCATCTGCGAATAATGAGAATTTTCCTGCTTCCTTCCCCAGACAAATACCTTTGATATCTTTTCTTTGACTTATACTGTTAGCTAAAACCTCCAGTATGTTAAATAGAAGTGGAGACAAGGTGCATCCTTGTCTGGTCTCCTTTTTCAGTGGAGTTGTTTTCTTCTTTGTACCCTTGACTACCACATTGGCTATTAGTTTTTCATGTATAACTTGTATTATATTGAGGAATTGTCCTTCCAGTCCTTTCTTCTTTGTGTCTTAAACAGGAATTGGTGTTAGATGTCAAATGTACTTTCCTGCATCGATTGATATTAATATTCTTATAATTATTCATGTTAATCTGGTGAACAATACTAATGGTCTTTTACATGTTGAGCCATTTCTCCACCCCTGGTATAAATCCCACTTGGTCATGCTGAATTATTTGTTTTTATATACTTTTGTATTCTGTTGGCCAGTATTTTATTAAGGATTTTTACATCAATGTTCATTAGGGAAATTGGTCTGTCATTCTTGATTCTTGTGGGATTCTTGCCCAGTTTAGGTATCAGAATTACACTAGCTTCATAGAAAGAGTTTGGGAGTTTGCCATATTTTTCTATGTTCTGGAAAAGTTTGTGCAGAATTGGTGTCAGTTCTTCCCTGAATATTTGGTAGAATTCTCCTGTGAAGTTGTCTGGTCCAGAGGATTTTTTTGTTGTTGTTGATAATTTCTTGATAACCTTGTCTAGTTCTATTACTGCTATGAGTCTGTTGAGATTCTTGATGTCCATTGGGGATAGTCTAGGGCGGGGTTGTTTTTCCTAGAATTTATCCATGTTTTCCAACTTGTTGAATTCATCGAAGTATAGTTCTTCATAGTACTGTGTAATTATCCTTTTGATTTCATGAGTGTCTGTTGTAATATCCTTTGTTTCATCCCTCATCCTTGCAATTTAAATCTGTTCCTTCCTTTTATTGGGTTAGGTTTACCAGTGGTCTGTTGATTCTGTTTATCCTTTCAAAGAGCCAACATTTAGCAGAATTAATTTTTTCCATGGTTTTCTTGTTTTCTCCTGAATCTCAGTCCTGATTTGTATTATTTCTTTTCTTTTGCTGTTAGTAGGATTGTCCTGTTGACTGTGCTGTAACTGCTGTAAATTTTCTGCCAGCCTGTCTCCCTTTTTCCCTTATGTCTCCAGCTAAGTCTCCCTTCTGTACTGCTATCAGACTTCTGATAACTGCTTTTGCTGTGTCTCATAAGTTTTGGTATGTTGTGTTCTTTCTCATTAGTTTCTAGAAATTTTCTAATTTAATCTCTGATCTGGACTAGTACCTACTCATTTTGCAATAGAGAGTGATAATCCTCCAATTTTTTTTGCCCTTGTTTTCTTCATCTTCATTTTGTTGATTTCCAGTCTTATGGCACAGTGGTCAGAGAGAGACAGATCAATAAGCTTTCTATCAGCCAATAAGCCTTTACTGAGTTTTGATTCACATTTTCCTTCCACTCTATCCATGGTCTCTTACTGTGATCCCTTACAGAGTGGTTGGCAATGGTAGGTTGACACCATCTAGTTCTGATCTCCAAAGTCCAGAGTTCTGGTGGTTCATTAGTCCCTGGGATTAATTGTTCTCATGAGTCTGATTTCCTTCACTGTGACTGGCTATTTGGAAAAGGTGGTGGGCATGGGTCTTGAGGAATTCTTCCACCCCCTCCGTAAAACTTTCCAAAGAGTCCTTTTAAGTCATTTAGGTGAGACAAAAACAACTATCCTATGATGACAGCCTGCCCTGGACAACCTCATAGCTTCAAAGATGACATAAAACCCGCATATGTTATGACTAGGAATCGATTGAATCACACTGGTAAATAATGGGAAATAAAATGCAGGTGGAATACCAAGAGTGAAAAACAGGAGTAAGGAAAGTAAACACTGGAACTAGAGTGGGAATAGATGTAGAGAATCAAGACATGAGTGAACTGAGCAGAGAGAAATAGCTAATATCAAACCCAGAATTAAGTGTTGCAGCTTTCACCTTTGTAGTCCTTCAGTGCTGGACTTGTCATGAGGACAGGTATTCATACCACTACTACCGTGGTGGAGGGAAGCTGGTATCACTATTTAGAAGAAAGGATGGCTGACCAATCAAGAGAGCTAAGACTTTAGCCCCAGACCAGCCCAGCGTTTGGTTCTGATCATCTACTCACTAACAGTATTGTCATGAGCAGGTTATGTAATCTCCCTGAGCCTTTGGTTCCTGAAATTGATAAAATGGGATAAGTAATTCCTTTCTAACCTTTCATTTAGGCTGTACCCTTCTCCTATTCCTAGGTCAGGGTTCTGTGCATGTTGTTCTTGTGAAGCATGAGAAATTGATTAGAACAACAGGAATGCTTTCTGGAATCAGAGAAATGGTCCGACCTAGATTCAACTCCCATCATGACTACTTCATGATTTAAACTTGAGAAAGGTATTTAATCTTTCTATTAAATAGCATTGGAGATTGAAAAAGGAAGACCAAGGAAGGATCAATGTTTAATTATTATGCTACCAATGAATATTGAAAGTACCATGAACTGTCAAAAAACAAACAAATCTATCTTGGAAGGAGTATGGCCATAATATTCTTTGGAAACGAGGATGGCGAGACTTCATCCCATGTCTGTGGATTTGTCATTTTGAAAGACCAGTTTCTGCAGCAGAGCTTCGCGCGTGGTAAAGTAGAGGGGGAGCAAACAAGGCGAGGACCCTTGACAAGATGGATCGACACGGGCCGTGAGCAAGAGCTCAGACAGGAGCTATTGTGAGGAAGGCACGAGACTGGGTGGTGTTTTGTACTCTTGTCTTTAAAGGTGCTTAGTGGGAAAAGATCATTCTCTTTTCATTTATTTTCCCACAAAATTTTTTGAAGCTTCCTCATATACTTCCCTTTTCTTGTGTCTAGCCTCACAGGGCAAGCAGATATTGAGCTTTGCTTATTTTAGTCTGTTGTTCAAAAAAGTAAGTTTTACCAGATATTAGTGTAACAATAGGAATAATCTGTAGTCGCATGTTTCCTGTATTTTGGACTTTGAGCTAGGAATTAAAATTTGCCATACAAACCAGTGGAGGGACCTGAGAACACAACCCCAACCCCAACTATAGGGGCAGCCACCTCTCTACCAGCGGAAGTTGCCTTGGAGGCCAGCACTGAAGCTGAAGCTTGGGGTGTGAGATAAACCTGACCAGAGCACATGAGAGCAAATGAAAGGGGAGGAAGAGAGAAGGACGTGCATCCTGGCCCACTGAGCCTTCAGGGCAATAATCTCACTCAGAACAGCAACTGCACAAAGAGGACTGCATGGCCAGCCCCATTAAGAAATACAGCTACCCTCGCAGACCCAAGGCCCATTGGGGCCAGGAAGAAGAAGTGGGGTCAAGATTATACCCTGTTGGACATAACCACACCAATGCAAAGCACT
>PVJH01007416.1:0-93199 GCA_004026705.1 Nesogale talazaci | reverse complement strand
GATTTTTCTGCTTTACCAAGCATGATGTCCTTCCCCAGGAACTGTTCTCTACTGATGACATGTCCAAATTACGTCTCGCCATCCTAACTTCTAAGCTCTGTTCAAGAGAGATTGATTTGTCCTTTGGGCAGTCCATGGTACTTTCATTATTTTCTCCAGAATCACAATTCATATTCATCAATTCTTTTTCAGTCTCCCTTATTCACTGCCCATCTTCCACCAGCATATGAGGTAATTGAAGTGCTTTTTAAATAAAAATAATGAAATGATCTAAAATGTTTCTCTTAAATCATATCATTTGATGGAAAATGGGATATCATTAAATATTAAATGAACTCTGAAGAGACATGATTGAAATAGTAGTCTCTTAGCATACGGGACACACTTATTTGGATTATATGAACCAGTAAATTCAAGATGAAATAAAACCTGTTTACACTTCATTCTACTCTAGAAATAATCATTTGCAAAATAAATAGGGAAAATTATATTAAGGATTTCAGAAAGCATTTCAAATAAGAGACAAGAAAAAAGATCATCTATATTTTATATTTGGCCCTCCCTTATCTATGACTATCAATAAATGATTTAAGTTGAATTGTGATTTCACTTCTAATATTTTTTCTTCTATAAAATGCTCAAGTCTCTACTTCAGTTAATAAATATTGATTATCATTTTATATATATCTCCAACCTTCCAGGCTTATTTGACATTCTGAGGTGAGTGTCTTGACCCTACTACTCCTATGGGCATATTTGGCCATCCTCATCCCACCACAATCATTTTCATAAAAGAAGTTCCTTCCTTTTGAATATTCTTATTCCTTCTACCATTCAGTGTCAACTCTTAACCAATTTGAGGTAACACTTTCCATTTTTCTAGCTTTGATCACCTTCTTCTTTTGCAGTGCTCTGTGAATTAGCCAACCAGTTTTATAATTGGACATCCCTTTACAGAAAATTCTAGGAGACAGGCCAGTCAGGGTGCAAAATAGATGACACATACAACCTTCCTCCAGTTCTTCAATGCTTCTTCCCACCATTATCATGATAACAATTCTACCTTACAAATCCAGCTAGATCAGAGAATGTACACTGGTACAGATAGGAACCGGAAACATAGGAAATTCAGGACAGATGATCCTTTCAGGACCAGTAGTGATACTGTCAGTATCAGGAGAGTGGAGGGAAGAAAGGGGGGCTAGAAAAGGGGATTGATTATAAAGCTCTACATATAACTTCCTCCCTGGGACACAGACAACAGGAAGGTAGTGAAGGGTGATATTGGACTGTGTAAAATATGACAAAATAATGACTATTTATAAATTATCAAGGGGACACGAGGGAAGGGCAGTGGAGAGGGAGGGGAATATCAACTGATACCAACGGCTTAAGTAGAAGGCATATGTTTTGACATTAATGAGAGCAACAAACGTACAAATGTGCTTGACATACAATGGATGTAGTTATGGATTATGATAAGAGTTGTATGAGCCCCCAATAAAGTGATTTTTTAAAAAATCACAGAGATGAGATGCTGAGTAATAAGAAGCTGAAATACAGTTAGAGGAATATGGTAGAAAGTTACTTTGATGAATTTAATACTCGTTCCCCATTCCACACAGTTAGAGTTGTAACCCCAGTTCCTTGAGTGTCCTCTCAAATGTTCTTCCCAAGCCAAATTAATAATGTCTGTGAATGATTTTGCTAAATAGGATGACTCTATTCATTAAAGTATATTAAGTATGTATTATATATTAAAAATAAGCACAAAAATAAATCAATTCTGGCTATTTTCTTCTATTTTCCCTGCCAAGTTCCAGGTCCAATCTGTTTACCTTATTCCCCTCCTGTTCTCTTCCAAACAGTTTCACTGAGATTTGCTCATAGCATCTCCCTAAGTTATAACCCCATTTGATAGATATATTAACCTTGTTTATGTTTCTAATTTTTAATTATTTTTCTATGGTCTTCACTTAATTTTCCATCATTCTGAATGTTATGGTACACACAATAATTATTTAGTTGGGGTGGAGGTTTGATCTTTTCTCTCATTTCCGGGTCTACTGCTCTTTGCATTTTTAAATAGGTGAATCTAATGTTCTTATATCAAAAATATAATCCATAATAATTTAAACAATTGGCAGACTATTCTTTTATCTATAAACAACTATTCTTGGTAAAAGAACAACATATATCTATATTTATTGCTCCATTATAGTTTTTTCTCCTCAGAAGTGTAATTCGAATTAGCTCTCTGAAAGATAAAGCACATTCTGTATAATAATTTCTGATCCCTATTATCATAAAGAGTCAGAGGACCCCACATTCATTTCCATTTCTTATCTGGCCTTCTTTTCTCCTTTTATCTCTTTCACTTTTTTCAGCAACACTGTGCCACCAATCATGCATACCTGATCTTTATTTCTCGGTAAAGCTTACCACCCGGAACAACTTATTCCTAGATATCCAATGGGATAACTCCTTCACCTTCTCTAAATATTTTATCAAATCTCACCACTTTAAGGGTATGAATATTGACTACCTTGCTTGAGAGAGCAATGATTCCTGCTTCCTTTTCATTGAAATCTGTTTTTTTTTTAAATCATGAATTGGAAGTTATTACAGATATCGTTGTATTTCATAGTTCAATCATAGCAAGCAGTTTTGTACAATTGCTGTCACAATCAATATCAAACATTTTCTTTCTCCTTGAACTCCTGATATCAGCTCTCCTTTCTCTCCTCCTTTCCACACAATACCCCCTAGGTATTCTTATTTTTATTTACTTATTTAGCCATATTTCACACATCCAATATATTCACATTCCATATATTCACATACAATTCTGAAATGAATGGGATTATTCAGTCATCAATTATTCAGTCATCAATATCAGTTCTCTATTCCCTCTTGTCCCTACCCTCTCTTCCCAGATCTCAGAGAACAGTTACTCCTAGCACTGTTGCTGGAGGATGATATATTGCAGCTTTTTTATCACAGATCTTAAATATACAGATTGTGTTAGTTCGGGTAGATTAGAGGAACAAGTTTCACAGACACACATATGGATATAAGGAAAAGGTTTATATACAAGAGGAACAGGACGTTGAGAAAACATCCAGCCCAGTCCAATTCAAAGTCATAAGTCTGATATTAACCCACATGCCCGAAATCAGTCTACAAAGTCTCCTTCTGACTCACGAAGTCACAGGTCAGTGGGTACAGAATCCCGGCACTGGCAGGGGTCTCCACATGGTTCCTTGCTTCCAAGGCTCAGGGTCCATCAACAGCATCCCGTGCTGGCAAAAGCAAATTATCCCTGGCAGAGATCTCCATGTGGCTGCCCCAGCTTCAGAGGTCTGGCTCCATCAGGGAAAAGCCATGTGGTTTCTCCATTTGCTCCTCCAGCTTCTTGGACGCTGTCTTGTCCATGATTCATCGTCTCTAAGACTAACTCCCAACCACTGAGGAAGATAACTTCTCATCTTCATGAGGGAAATATCGCCAGATTTCCCAGAAGTCTCAGGAGAAAGCCATGCCCACATAGAGGCCTCATTGGCTGCTCAATGGCTATCTCCAGATTAACAGGCTAGACTCCACCCTTACATTTCAATCGTAAAGTTAACATAAGCACATGACTGCCACACAGATTAACCTACAAAAATCTGACGTGATTAATAAAGTAAAACAAACAAAACCATAACAGTAAAAGAGGTGAGATGGTATTAAATGAACTAGAAGATTGTTATGTGGTACATCGATACCACTATACCACACCCTGGATTTATTATCCCTTCCATGTGGCCCATCTGAGATCGACTGTTCATTTATCTTACAGGTGGACTTTGGGTCTCTGCTATATCCTTCACACCTATTAGGTTGCTTGTTTTTCAAATTCTGGTACCTTTCTGGTTACACTGATTGGTGTGCTTCTTCATTTCTTCCTTGTTCGATGACTGTTTGTTCAACTACAAGTTTTTCATATCCTGCACAGGATATATTTTAATATCTGGGCACCATCAACTTTCTTCACATTTGCTTATAAACCCATTTTGTCTTCAGGAATCATGTCAGGAAGGTGGGTATCCTACAATGCTACTTTATTAGAAAAAAAATGCTGTTCTTGTACTGAAAAGAGCCCCAACGTTCATCTGCTTCCTTGTTGAATTTGCATATATACATGTATAACCAAATGTATATATATTTACATATGAGGGGGTACAAAGAAAATGAGAAGAAGCTCTAATGGGCAGAACTTTTGTAATATTCATTTTTACTTGTAGGTGAGCATTGAGCAACTAACTTTGAGTTAATACACCCACTGGCTTCTCCTAGGAAGGTTCACTCTGGTCACAGGGAATTTTTCACGAAAGCTGTTTCACTTGATGTGATGGATGATTTAAGAGAACAGAATGAGGCAGTGAAATTTTTGTTTCTTGCTCACAGAAACTGTTGCGAGGTAGAACACAGCTTACAAGGATAGCACTATGGGGAAACTCAAGTGTTTGAGTAATTTTTTACTTCAATAAAGGTAAAATTTTGATTGATGATAACCTTGCTCTGGATATCCATCAACTTCCCAAATGGATAAAAATGTTGACTTGTAGTACATTTGTCATTCATTCCCCCAGGTTAGACTGTTAATCAAACATTCTATATAGAGATACTAAAAGATAGTGTACCAATGTTCAGTTAAAAAAAAAAAGTCAGATTGCGGTAGACAGGGGACTGGTTTTGCCACCATGATAAAGCACCTGCTTACCCAGTCATCTCAGTGCACCAGTTTTTAGCAAAATACAGTATGCTTTGTTTTCACTTTGCTTTTTTGCCCCAGGCACCTTACTCACCTGACTGACAAAATGAGGGCCGTGCTGTCAGCCATCTAAACAGATGAGTTTGAAAAATGTTTCCAAAAATGCAATAGCAGATATGAAAAATGTGTTAAGTATAATGGAGAGTACTTGAAGACAATGGAGCTAATTTGTAAAATCATTAAATACACAGCTTTAAAAAATTATTTTGGGGGACAGGTATCTGTGTGTGTTTCTTTTCTTCTTTCCTATTTTTCTTTTTCCCTCCTCTTCTCTTATACTATGTTTAGCAATAAATTGAATATGTAACCCTAAAAAATTTAGAATTGGACTGGTGATTTATAACATGTCCTGCTTTCTGTTTAACAAAGAGATATTCATCGTTCTTTGTTAAGATCCTTCTAAGCCTTGTGACTTTGTGTGTGTGTGCGCGCACACGCGCGCACGCGCGCGTGCACTTATCTATACAAGATAGGCACGTAAGCAAGTTTGAGGAGAAAGGACTCCGCCAATAAACGGTTCTTGGGGGCATATTAGGTGAAGAGGTGGGGACAGTGAGCATTGAGCCAGTAATGAAAGGTATAGGGAAATTTGTAAGGGCTCTGAAATTGATGGGGAGAAAGGTGCAGCTTTTCTGATCATGTTTGAGCAAGTAAATTCTATTGGAGAAGAATTACTGAGAAGTGAATGATGGGTAAAACTCTCTGGGTGTTTTTTAATGTGAACGGTTCAGTTTTTCTCTTTTTGCCTTATTACTTAGCATAATTCCAACTCCAATTTTGCCTTATTACTTAGCATAACTCCTGCTACCTTATATAGAGAGCTTCATCTTTCTCCCTTGGGAGTGATTATTATATTTGAATTACTAACTTTGTAGTTACCATTCTGATGCCTACTACACAATGCCACACTACCTGCTATAAATGTTTTTTTATGTGTTGTTTTATTTCAAAGCCATAAATTGATCCCATTGAAGTCAATGACATCTTTTTAAAAGTTCACTAAAATTTTTTATTATCTTTAACAGTTTGATCTAGAACATTGCTTGGTATATATTATTAATTCCTGTTGAATCTTCTTCAGTTTATATGACCTTACAGAATAAATGTTGCCTAGTCTTGTACTACTTTCATGATTGTTTGGCATATATTATGTAGTCATAATATATTTGTTCAATGAGAAGAAATACTATTATTTAATTGACAAACTCGTTCTTGACTAATGATTAATAAATAGGCATCATGTTTTCTTTAGCTCCTTGTTATCTGCTCTCCTTCATTTCATCCGAAACCCTTACTATTATTGTGCATCTATATATATACACCAAAAATTCCAGAATTTTTTCAAAGGTATGTATTTAACTTTTCCACAAAACAACCTTGCTGTCTTCAAAGTGCTTTCATTGCACTTTAATAAATTTGTCAAATCTGTTATTACATTCTTGTCAGCAATTTTTCAAAGTTATGCCGACAGCAATCCCCTCATTTTTTCTCTGACTTCTTTGTCATTAAATTGTTGTGCCATCATGTTCCTCTCCATTCACAGAAACAAAAAGAAGTCGCATGCAGTGAGGTTAGATGAGTATGAAGTGTGGGGCAAGAGGGGCATGCTGTTTTTTGCTGAAATCTGGTGCACTGAGATATCTGTGAGAACAGGTCCATTGTCTTGCTGGTAAAACTATTTCTCTATCTGCTGCAAATCAAGCCTTTTTTGTTGCACATTTTTGTGAATGAACTCCAAATGCACTAGGTGCCAACATCATCATACTTGGGAAGTTGCTGGCCATCCAGAACCAGGTGAATCATCAATTGACATTTCACCTTTTATGAAGTGAGAAAACCACTCATATACTTGAGTTTATCCCATAATGCTTTCCTTGTGTTTTCAACATCACAATAGTTTCAGCGACATTTTTTTTTCTTTTAGGAAACAAGATTTCACAGTTACATGCTTTTCTCTTAAATCAGCACTCAAAGAAAATTGAGGTTTGAACAAAACTACTTTTATGAAAAGAAAAATCACTGTGGCCAGAGAGAACCTTCCTAGGTGAAGACAGGTGCAATGTCTTGTCACAGAGCAAGTTCCTACACATTTGTCTATTTGAGGAAAATGCATACTAAGAAAACTCTGCTCCCCTCAGCACCATTCTGTTTTGGGGGTATTACCCCCTTGTGTTTTGCCATATCTTACACTATCAAATATACTCATTCACCTATAATTCTGTAGTTCTCTTGAGAAAGTTATGCATTCAACATTGTTAATAAATCCCCTTCTTTCCCAACTCCACATCCTATGGAAACAATTACTTCTGTTACCCTTTCTGGGGATTAATTATCTTGGCTATCATGCAATGAACAATCTTAATTTTACCAGTGACCATCCACAAGTCTTAACAAGGTTAATGAGGTAGAACTGAAACCATAAGAGTAGGGAGAGGAAATGAGAAAGAACTAGAGCAGTGGCTTCAGCTTTCCTAGTGCCACAACCCTTTTTAACTTTGTGTTTCACCTACGCTAGATATGTCATCTCTTCCTTTTCACCCTTCTGATGAACTGCCCAGTTATCTTGCAGTTGGGGTTTGAGTCTCCTCTACATCCATGCTCCTTCATTATCAATTCGATTGCTGATTTTTGACTTTCTGATACCTCGTTCTATCGTCACCTAATGATCACACAGGCTGATTTGCTTCTTCTATGTAAGTTTTCTTGCTTTCTTCACCCCATATCTGTGCACCCATTTTGCCTTCAACAAATTGGTATATTTATTGGATATATTTATTGGTATAAGGTGGATAAGTGTTCTGCAATGGCACATTGTTATAACAAACAATTCTTGTGCTCAATTAAGACTCAAAGTCCACCTGCTTCCTTGCTGTGTGTGCGTGCGTGTATGTATACCTTTATACAGTTAAATATTTAGCTTTCTCTTCATGTATTCTTTTATGTATATCTATGTATAAATACATTTTTCTTCCCTTTAATTTCCTTTGCTGCTTATTTTTTTTTCTCCTGCCCAACTATAATGTTTATCCATCATTCACATCTTAGCATTTTTTCTCAGGTACATTTTGATTGGTCAAACACTACCAGAAGGATTAAATCCTTGTGATAGGGAGATTTGTTATGCCAAGATGACCAATGAAGATAAGTAGGTTTGTTGGGACAATATGACCAGTGAACACATGCGAAGTTAGTTGAAGAGCAGAGACATAAATGGCTCGACAAGCCTTTCTCTCTCTTGCTCTTGGATCTTCTGACCAGTGTGCAGCTGGCTGCCTTGCTTGTCCTGTGCCTCAATTTTGCAAGCTTCACTACCTATGAGATACCTAACCTGTGGACCGTGTCACAGTAAGTTGAGGTTCCTTCAAACCCTGTTTTGCCACACTACTGGAATATGCATCTCTTGAGCTAGGGACTACCAGGTCCTGTCATGTGGCTGACAGTTAGTGACCTGCCATGCTGTTTGCTGCCTGTGGCAAGATTGCTCTACAATCTGAATTGCTCTACAGAGCTCTGCTCGGCAGTCCTCAGGACTCAAAGGACGGCCAGTGTTTTAGTTGTCTCCTGCAAGTGGATTGCACTGTGCCATCTGTACTGCTTTATAGATTGTTTATTTCTTATGCTAAGTATCTTTCCATATAAATATATATAAGATTATTAGTGGTCTGGCTTTGTTTCTATAGAGAACCCTGTCTAATACAATCCTCCTCACTGTCTATTTTAGAATACTTATTATTCCCCTGTCCCTGACATAAATTGTTCACTGCTCTCCTCCCCCATCTCCTTCCTCCCATGCCCACCCCCACCCCCTACCCTGAAGAACCATTGATCCTGACTCTGTTTCCTCGGGATTGCTCATCCTGTCTATCTTGTATGCATAGAAACCAAAGAAAGTGAACAAAAAATAGGACTGTGCAAGTAGGACCAAGTATAGCTAGCTTCCTGACCAAGAGTAGATGAGTATCTCTCTGTTAAATGCCAATAAGGGCCTGTTATAATCCATCAGTTCATTCTCCATTCCTTTATGGTTCCATATCGCAGGACCCACTTAACAGCTTATATATCCTTTTAGTCCTCAGTATTTATATCCAAGAGGTGTGGATCTTAAAATCCCAATTGCTCTTCCTGAAATCAAGGATGGAGTGGTCTAGTGACATCTCCACCACCAACCCCCTGTGTTGCACCTTTGTACTTTTACTGTGGCCCCCGTGTGTGCATCCAACACTTAGTTCACAAGCAGTGCCATTTGCTGGCCTTAGACTTAGTAGTCTGCAATTGAGATTCCTTGGGGACTTGAGACTTTACTTCCTTCACTTTCCTCTTGGCTTTCCCTCATGTGGATGGGGCACACAAACCTCTTTCTTAGAATTTTAGTGTCTAAAGCACTTTCCTCAATAGATAGAGAACATCCTTTGAGGCTCCACCTGCAGTCATCTCTGGGATCAAGTTTCTCTGGCCAGGAACATCACTCCCAAGGAATGGTTCAATCAAAAGAGGTTGACTCTTGGTCTCCCCTTTCTGTGGAGACATAAACAATACCACCCCCTTGGGTGGATTAGTGTCCTGGGCCCCCAATCTGTGGGCTTTAAAGGCATATGAAAAGGGAGGAAAGATACCTTTCAGGCATAGATGTTATCTGCATTTTTTTATGATGTATGTATCATTTGCCAAAGTATCTGGTTCTCAGCCCAGGAATTATATATTATGTATACTTTCTCTTATGCCCTTTCCCTTATTTTTACTTGCCTTAGTGGACTCAAGTTTTATTTGACTTTTTCTTTTTGGCCAACTTCACTCAGCATAATATCCTCCAACTCTTTCCACACAATGAGGTTTTCTTTTCTTTTCTTTCCTTTAGGGATGTGTCATATCCCATTGTGTATATACCAGCATTTTTTAATCCACTTGACTATTGATGGAAATTTAGACTATTTCTAATTTTTTGCAACAGTGACTACACAGAGATGGCCATTGGTCATCTTGGTCTTGGTCTGTTTCTTATTTTTTCTGGATAGATGACCAATAGTGGAATTGCTGGGCCATAAGGTAACTCAATTTCCATCTCTTTTAGGTATAGTCAAATCATTTTCCACAGTGGCTATACATATATAAAAGAACAACAGCAGTGAATGAGAGTTCTTATCTTACCACACCTCCTCCAACATTTCTTGTTTCTTCTATGAATTGGACTACCCTTGTGGGTGTAAGGTAGTATCTCATGGTTATTTCAATTTGCATTTCTTGGATGACTAGTGATCAGGAACATATTCTCACGTTTATTGGCTCTCATTCAGATTTCCTCCTGGAGTGATTCTTCTATTCAATTATTTTTCCTACCTCTTCAGTGGGAACTTTGTTTTATTCTTGATGTGAACATGCAGGATTCTATAAATTTTAGCAATAAACTTTTTGTCTGATAACATTATTGCTAAACATCTTATACTCTGTTTCTGAAGTTTTCTTATGTATTCAATTGCTTTATTTTTAGTGTGTCCCATTCCTCTACTTAATTTACCATGGGTGTCTAGTCTTCCTCCTTTCCATTATCCCATGTATCCATGTGCTGAGGTTCTTAGCTTTGTCCCAATTTTTTCATTGATGATCCTGGTAGTTTGGTATTTTATCTGTAGGTCTGTCATCCACTGTATTAGTGTGAGTAAACTAGAGAAACAAATTCACAGTAACTCATATATGTATGAGTTTTATATATAAGGTAAATGCACATTTAGAAAGCATTCCAACTCAGTGTAGTCCAAGTCCATAAGTCTAACTTAGCCCCATTGTCTGATACCTATTTACAAAGTCTTCCTCAAATTCGCAAAACACACACAATGATGCCAAATGCAGGAGGATCATAGAACAACTGGTGAAAAGTTTTTTAATCCATTGGTGGTGTATGAATCTTGGCACCAGCAGTGGTCTCCACATGGCTTCTCCAGCACATTGGGCTGCATCAGGGTAAGTCCAGGTGGCTTCTCTTCAGGGGTATCTCCCAGGAAGTGAGCCTGACCAGCTTAAACAGAGAACTAGCTAAGGCAACTGTACCCTGCTCTGAACATGAGCAAGCAAGAGACTAGAAAGGCAAGGTTCACCAAGCCACTTATCTCTCTGTCCTTCAGTAATTCAATATGTGTTTTATTGGCCAGGTTGGCACAATAAGCCTAACCATCTTATCCACCTTGAATTTATTCTCTTGTATTTAGTCAGCTGAGGATCTTACTACATTCTTCTGAAGGTTGGTATACAGTTTTTCCATTTGTTAAACAGGCATCCGCTTCCTGTTTAGTATTTTTGGGGCCCTTATTAAAGATCAGTTACCTGTAAGCTGCTGTTTTTTTTCTTCTGGGTTGTCTGTTCTTATCCATTATTTTGACTGTCCGTCATTATACCAGACTATGCTGTGGTGTTATAGTAAGTTTTGAAGTCATGTAATATAAGGCTGCCCATTTTATTCTTCTTTTGAGAAGTTCTTTGCCAATCCTGGGGTTGTTCCCTTTTCATATGAAGTTGGCAATCAGTTTTTCCATTTCCTTGAACAAAGATCCTGAAATTTGTATCAGGATGGTGTTGAACTTATATTGTGCCTTAGATGGGATTGAAATCTTCACAATGTTGAGTTTTCTGATCCGTGAGTGGAATATACTTCCATTTTTGAGGGTCCCTTTTGATTTCTTGTAATAATGTTCTGTAGATTTCCTTACACAGGTCTTTCATCTTTTAGTTAGGTTTATCCCTAGATATTTCAATTTACCTTTATTGTGAAAGGTACTTCCTTCTTGATATCTTTTTGTTTGATACCATCAGTTTTATATAGTAATCCAATTGATTTCTGACTGTTGATCTATTATCCTGCCACTCTAAAATATTCTTCTGTTACTTCCAGTATTCCTATTGTAGAGTCTTAGGGTTCTCAATATTATAGAGTCCTGTCATTTGCAAATAATGATTATTTCAATTATTTCAATTCTGCTTTCCCTAGACATATAGCTTTGATATCATTCTGTTAGCTAGGACCTTCATTATGATGTTGAACAAAAGTGATCCCCCTTTTCAGTGAGAATGGTTCTTTTTTTCTTTTCTCCATTGATTGTAATGCTGGCTGTTGGTTTTACATGTGATGTTTTTATCATGTTGAGGTAATTGCCTTTCAATTTATATCTTAATTAGGAGTTAGTTTGTATTGAATGTTGTCAAATGTCCTTTTCGCATCTATTGACATTATCGTGTGATTCTTTTCCTTTTTCTTGTCTCGGCAGTGGATAATGTTGATGTTTTTTTCACATGTTTAGCAATCCCTGCAACTCCGGTAAAGAATCGCACTTGGTCATGACTGGATTTTATATACATCTGTAATCTACCGGCCAATATTTTGTTAAGAATTTTTCCATCAATGCTCATTAGAGATATTGGCCAGTAGATCTGTATTCTCATCGAATCCTTGCCCAGTTTTGCTATTTGTGTTATATGTGATTCAGAGAATGTGTTTGGAAGTTTAGTATCCTTTTCTATGCTATAGAAGATATTGTGTAGAATTGGTGTCAGTTTTTCTTTCAGTGCTTTGTAGAATTGTCCTATGAATTCATCTGGGTTGGGACTCTATTTAATTGATAGATTCATGAAAACTTTATCAATTTCTTCTTCTTCTTCTATAAGTCATTTTAGGTTCTTGACCTATATGAACTAATCTGGAAAGGGATATTTTTGTTTATCTTTTTAAAAAATTTGTAAATCATTTCCAAATTGTTATATTCATTGAAATACAGATATTCATAGTACTGCATTATTAATTTTTTTTATTTCATATGGTCTGTTGTAATTTCCCTGTTTCATCCCTCATCCTGGATATTGATGTCTGCTCCTTCCTATCTTTGTTTAGATTCACCAATTGTTTCTCATGTCTTTCAATTCTTTGGAAGAACCAGCTGTTTGCTGCATTGATTTTTTGCAATGATTTCTTGTTTTCTCACTTGTGTATCTCCATACTAATTTCAACTGTTTTTTTTCCATTTTGCTATTAGAAGGATTATACTATTGACTCTATTTCAACAGTATTGACCATCTCTCTCTTTCTTCTTCATATGTGCATTTATTGATATCACCCATCCTCTGATAGCTGCCTTGCCTTGCTGTAGCCCATACATTTAATGAGAATGTACTACATTCTCATTAGTTTTTAGAAACTACTTGATTTCATCTCTAATTTAGGCCAGTGAACCTTTTTAAAGAAAAAGTTGTTCAACTTTCAGGTATTTGCTATCTTACTCTCTCCTTTTCACTCTTTCTTTTGTTGTTTTCCAACATGATTGCCTAGTGGTGAAAGAAGGAAATCTGAACCTCAGATTTGAGAAATGCATTAAGTGTACTGGAGAGTATTTTGAAGGTGGTAATCATGTTTTGTAAGAAAGCTTAAATACATAGCACTGGGGGAAATCCTCTTTTTTGTGGTATCCCCTTCCATTATTTTCTTACTTTAGTTTCATTTTTTAAAAAATTGTTTCTGTTAGGTTTTTCCAGATTATGAAGTTAAAAAATGAGTCAGTCCATAGAAACAATAACTGATGATGGTGGTTTATCAAGACGGCTGAGGGGACTTGATCGGCAATCAATGAATTCAGGAGGGAATAGAGCAATAGAAATGATTGTGATGGTGTATGCAAAACTCTTGCTGAAGCAGTTTAATTATTGAGTGTATGATATATAAATATACTATGAAGAAAATACTCATAAAAAGAGAGAAATCAACTTTAAACTGTGGTGACTATGTATGAAGGTTTTTGCTTAGTGGCCATTGAGTTTATTTTAATGGTGGTGGAATTATTTGGAGGGGAATATCAATGAGGATTGTCTAACAGTAATAGTACAATCAGCCATACTGCATTATAAATGAAGAAGTTGTTAATTGGAGGAAGTTTTGTTGTATATGATTTTGCCACATTTAAAAATATTTCACATGAATATCAGTGTGTATAAAGAATATGAAATTGTTCTAAAATTGATTGTGATAATTATTGTACAATTCTTCTCAACTTAATTGAATTACTGTGTTATATGACAGACATTTGGAAGAAGTGCTCATAAAATGGTTTTAAATAAAATGGAAGGCAACTCTTTGGTAAGCAGGTCAGAGGAGATTTATATATCTACCCATTCTTAAGAAAGATGACCCAAAAGAATGCTCATTATTGTGGAATAGTATCATTAATATCACATGTAGTATAATTTTGCTAAATATCAAGCCACAATGGTTGCCAGAGAGTTGGCAGTGGTTTAGGCCATATTTAGAAGAGTATATGGAACAAGGGGCATCATTTGTCACCTCAGATGGATTTTGACAGAAATCAGAATATTTGAAAGATGTTCATTGTGCTTTCTTGATTATGCAAAGGTATTTTACTGTGTGTATCAAAGCAATATTTAGATAGGATTGAGAAGCATAAGAATTCTAGAACATTACATTGTAGAATACTCTACATACTCTCCATGGGTTAAGAGACAGTTGTGGGAACAGAACAATGTAACACTACATAGGTTAAAATAGAGAAATGCATGCATCAGGGTTTTATCTTGTCACCAGAGTTATTTGATCTGTATGCACAGCAGCTCAACAGAGAAACTAGATTATACAAAGAAAAGTGTACCATAATGATTGGAGGAAGACTTTTTACCAATCCATGATATGAAGATGAGGCCACCATGCCTGCCGAAAGGTCAGAGGACTTGAAGCATTTGTTGATGCAGATAAAGGACTGCAGCCTTCAAAATGGATTACAAGAAAACAAAAATCTAAACAACTTGAACAATAGGGAACATCACGATAACTTGTGAAGTGATTGAAGTTGTCAAGGATTTTTTCTTCATAAAATTCACAATCAGTGCTTATGGAAGCAGTTGTCAGAATATCAAAAGATGCATTCTACTGGGTATGTCTGCTGTACAAAAATTCTTTTTTTAAAAAATTTATTTTATTGGGGCACTCACAGCTCTTATAACAATCCATACACATACTCATGTGTCATACACTTCTGTACATATGTTGTCATCACCATTTTCAAAATATTTTCTTTATATCTGAGCCCTTGTTATCAGGGTGAAGAGCATTGAAAGGCCTAGCTGTTACTTTGAGGACTAAGGGTTTTCTAAGTCAAGGGATGGTATTTTCAATCACCTCACATGCATGGGAAATTTGGACATTGAGTAAGGGAGACCTAAGAATAATCAATGCATTTAGATTGTGTTGCAGGAGAAAAGCATTGAAGATGTCATGGTCTGCTCAAAGGACAAAAAAAATCTGTTTTGGATGAAGTACCAGGATGTGCCTTCAAGACAAGGAAAATGAGACATACTTTGGACATGTTTTCAGGAGAAACTAGTCCCTAGAGAAGGACATATGCTTGGTAAAGCAGAAAGAAATGTTCTACCTTAGAATTGATGACAAGTTATAGTGACCCTATATTACAGGTTAGAACTGCCCCCTTGGGGTTTTGAGACTGTAACTCTTTAAAAGTGTGGAAAGTGCCCTGTTACTCCCACAGAGCAGCTGGTCATTTCCAACTGGTGGACTGGAATTTTGCAGACTAATGCATCACTACTCCAATGGCAGCAGCAAAAAAAAAATGAGGAGGTCTTCAACTAGGTGGATTGAGAGTGGCAGCAGCAATTAGCTGAAAGATAAGAATATTGTGAGGAAATTGCAGGATCAGGCAGCGTTTCATTCTATTGTACATGCCAGTTGGAGGTGGCATGAAGACACCTATCATAAACTTCGGATATGTGTTCAGGAAAGACTAGTTCCTAGAAAAGAACACGATGATTAATAAATAGCAGGTAATGAAGAACGAAATATCCATGAGATTGATAAGAAACACTGCATAGAAACACGTCACAGATCTTGAAGGTAACACAGAACCTGCTAAGTAACATTTTGTGGTCATGCATAACATTGCAATAAGCCAGAGCCTACACAACTAACGACAATAATCCTTACTTTAAAAACCTTATTTTATAAGATTGAAAAGTATTTGCTTCGCCATGGTAACATAATAAAAATTCATTTTTCATCATTTTCAAGGCAATGAAAACCCAACCAAACTCATTGCCAACCAGTGGATTCCAACGCTAGACTTGCTACAATGCTTGCGCAAGAGACTTGTATAGACGTCAGGTTCTGGAAATGTGTGCATACACTGAGAATGATCTCTTTGTATATAATCCTGTGAAGCTAAACGCAGTCAAGAGAAACTATGATCTTTCTTAATCTGCATCTCCCCGAGTCTCTTCTCTTACTAGACAGCATAGCGAATAGAGTTTGTAAATAAAATCATAATGTTTGTATGATGTGAAGGTTTTTAAAATGTGGCATCATAGAGAGCATTAGCATGATTCTCATTTTAAACTCAAAATTAGAGACTAAATGGCGAACAGTTTGGTACATGATGAGAAAATATGATAGTTTACCATTTCGACACAACTATTATGACTATTCAAGCTTCATCACACCTGCAGCTTCTTTGCATTTCTCTCCAAATAACATACAGGTGGTGCACATAAAAACACACATGAGCAACCCTTCTCGTTAAAGATTAAACATGGAAATTTTAAAACTTGAAAGTTGTCCTATTTATTTTCCCACATACAAAATTTTAGTAGGATAAAATATGTCCTGAACCCTCCAGAATTTTAGAGAACATTTGAGGTATTTAAGGTGAAAACAAAATATTTGAAACTGTACCTGTGTGATTTTTTTCCATAAAATTTTAAAACTAACAGAATCTAAAATTTCTTTTAACATTTTTAACTGTTTCACTTTAATTGAGCTGGCAAAAAATATTGAAGGTACAGTGAACTTCCAGAACAGTGGATCTCAACTTGTGAGTGGCACTCCCTTTGGGGGTTGAATGACTATTTCACATAAAACCACTGGAAAACACATATTTGCGATGGTCGTAGGAACTGAGACACCATGCTTCCATGGGTCTCCAGGTGGGTCCATCCACAGGCAAATAAGGCCCACATACCAGTACCTACTTGAGGACTGATAACCATGCTACACCATGTTTCATAACAAAATTATATTTATTTGTAATTAGAAAAAATATTTCCAATATATAATTACATATTATTTTTGTGATGAATCACTATGCTTTTATTATGTTCAATTTGTAACAATAAAAATATATACTGCATATCAGATATTTACATTATGATTCATAACAGTTTCATAATTAGAGTTATGGAATAGCAATGAAAATAGTTTTATGGTTGGGGGTCAACACAACATGGGAACTGTATTAAAGGGTGGCCACATTGGGAAGTTTGAGAATCAGTGTTCTAGCAGAACAAATGCATTTGCCTTGGCAGAAGTACAGCCAGAATTATCCTTAGAAGTAAAGAGAGTGAGACATGTTATTTACGAGAAACCAGTCTCTGGAAAAGGACATCGTGCTTAATAATATAATGTAGAAGGCAAACAAAAAGAGGAAGCTTTTTGATAATGTGAATGGAGAAAGTGGCTGAACATTGGGCTCAACAATAATAGCACTTGTGAAGATGGTACTGGAGTGGGTAGTGTGGCCAGCTGGACATGGATTTGCTAGGAGTTGGAACCAACTTTGTAAGAAATAACCAACTAAAGTTCTGTTCTTCTCATCTTGTTCTGGCTTCTCCTTCCTTTCATTTCTCTCTACTCTACTTTTTCCTCTCACCCGACCCCCCCCCCACCCCTTGCCTAGTCTTCCCTTTGTGTTTATTCAGTGATAAGATTATGCTTTGGCCTGTGTTCCTATACTTTTATTTTAAATAAGAGCACTAGTTTCTCTGGTAAAACTCATTTTAAAATATATCAGAAGCAAGTGTTTTGAGAAAATACTAAATGAACTTCGACTGCACTTCTGAGACAGGATGAAGTAAGACAAGCTCTTTTGAGATTTACCTTTTACTTCCTCATGCAAGGGAAACCATTTTCTCCATCACCACCATGTGCTATCTATTTCTAACCTTGCAGTTGTAGCACGATTGGCTACATAAACTATTCCAAATATTAGCAAAATGCACTCTAATTTATGAATAATGGTTGCTTCAAAACAAACTGCTCATTAATTTTACTTCAGTACTTACTCCATTGCAAAAAGCTTCATAAAATTTGGTAAAATTTGGTAGATTTGGATACAGAATATCCTAAAATGGTATCCCCCAATCACTAATTTATGTATCTGCTATCATTTACATACATTTGAGTCATGCATTATCTTACAGAATACAACTCTTCTTGGCAGTATTTTCACTTGCCATGTCACTTGTTTCACTTTAAAGTGTCTGTCACAGGCATCCTCGTCCCTCTTTAGAGTCATGTTAAGACAATATTATCTGAGGGCCTTTTAGTCTTCTAAGGGAATGTGCTTTAAGCTTGAGAAAGAAAGAAACTACTGATTGTATTTTAAATGCCTCCAGTGGGCCAATGAAATGAGATTTTATGTAAGGATTGGGTCCCAAGAACTTCTGATGTCTTACTGCACAGATGATATCTCCATAGGCGGTCCCTGTATTTTTGCAATTTTCTTCAAATAATACCCATATTATATATTTTAAATAAACATGCATATACACATATAACAAAAAAAATGGAAACAGATGGAACATATTCAAATTTGTATTAAAATTTTGTATTTTTTTTCCTAAAAATTTTTTGTATTTTATTTTCTTATTCAAATTATTTGATTATTATATATAAGAAAGAAAAAGAAAATTTCTCCATTCTATTCACACATTTCAGCTATTTATATAATCTTCTATTTTCGAGAAGAGTTTAGCAATTGTTTATTCCTTGTTGGAAAGTCAGTTATTCTAAGCTGGCAAAAAAAAAAAAACTGCTCTGAGACCAATTTTTAATCAGCTAGAATTTATCTAAATCTATAGTATTATTATTTCTGGTCTGATTTCCAAATCTACTCCTAGAATGCTTTCTCATAGTAATCTTTGTTGTTTTGCCTCTAGGATTACAGATGTGCTGCCTTCCTTATGATAACATGTATGTGTGTGTGTGTGTGTGTGTGTGTGTGTGTGTGTGTATTGTGGCATCACTGTCCTGGTGGGAGTAGGAAGCCCAGCCTTGTTCTGGAGAGCTGCTGCTAGATTTGAACCATCAGCTCTGTGGACCACAGTCCCACAGACAGCCACTATGCCACCAGGGCTCAGCCCCGATAGCATATATTTAATATTCTCTTGTACATGAGTTCTTACTAAACTTCTGTGACTTTAATATGACTAAAATTTCAGTCACAAGCATTCTCCAGAGAACTTGGTAGGATCCAGGAAGATAGATTCAGTGTGTGAAAACACCACAAGTGATTTGCTCCTTTGCGTTAGGGCTTTTGTAATATTCACTTCCTCCATACAGATCTCAAAATAGTCAAACGTTGGATTGTGGCAACTCTTTATTTGTTTACCTACAACTTTTCCAAGGAAGCTCCTGATGATCACTAGGAGACTATGTTATCCTTTTTTCACAGAAGGAGAGATCAAACTTAGAGAGTAGGATATTGTTCAGAGCTGTGATGTGGCAAAACTGTGATACAAATCCAGGCCTATGTGACACCAACATTCTTTCTTTTTTCTGTGTAGGCATGCTACTATGAACAGTAACCTGGGTGTGTTTGTGTAAATATGTGCCTACTTTCCCTTTAGCAAACATTAACTGATACCTTACAATGTGGAAGTCCCTGTGTTCATTAACTTTTGAGTACTGAGGTCAGTAAGACTCAGTATTTAGCTAAATACAGATTGCAGTGATTCACTATGTATTGACTCATTCATTGGTGTCCACCACTGTGCTAATGTCTGAAGTACTTATTTATTCCTCACGGAAATTCTCAAAAGTAGGTAACATTGCTCTTTTACAAATGGTGAAATTAAGGCTTACAAGATTCAGTCTCAATGTCATTTTGCTAGTAAATAGCAGAGCCAAGGGTTGAACCCAGACTGCCTGACTGATCCTTAACATGTCTAGCTATTTTACTCTTTGTACTTAGCCATTATGCTATTCTGAAAGAAGCTACAAGGAAAACTTTTCCACTTTTAAGCTAAATACTATGAGTTAAAGTAAGTTAAAGTCTATAAACTTTCATGATCTCTTTTAAAATTCCTTTTACATTTCTGTCATAATGCTATGACAATAATGTAAAGGAATATATGAATATATAAAATATTTATAGGATCTTTTAACCTAAGAATTTTCCAAATAGATGAAATTTAAGTAACCCGAACTTTAATTTTATAGAAAAAAATACAATAACAGTAAATCTTGTTCTCAGTAACATTATAGTTTGTACACTGTGAATTATTGGTTAAAACAGATTATGCCCATTCATTAAGCATTATCATTTTTCACTTGTGGTCTATTACATGAGAACTTTAAGCCAAAAGGACTTTGGATTACCCAGGAGGCTTCAAGAATTGACATATTTACTTCAACCACCAAAAGTATTTATTTTTAATCAATGTTGTCTGATCTTTAAAAGGAAGCCTTTTGTTTAAAATTAATGTTACTAACAATAAGCTCTATGATATTTGCTTTTTTGATACTTGCTTTTAACTACTATTTTATCATTAAAGTGTTTTTTAGTATAACAACACTATGTCTGATCATGTTACTTAGGATAAATTACTTAGCTAAGAGGTGCTTTGAAAATAATTTTACTAACTTTTGGCTTCTTTTTGTCTCCTTTTTCTCCCCACACCCACACTTTTCAGAGAAGAAATGTAGGATTTATTTAATTTCTGTCTTCTGGCACTTTGACAGCATAAAGTAATCAGTGTAATCACCATAAGAGAACTTTGTTTTATTTTTTGTCACCCAGCACATTTTTATTGTCAGAATCGTTGCTAATCATTCATTTTTATTTATTCTAGCTGGGGAAGTTTTGCAAAACTCTTGTGACTATTTAGAAGGATTGTTTTAAATTATGGACTCTCTCCTGCATGCTTGACCAATGTACATCTTACAAACTTAAAAGCCTCAAGACTCCATTAGATTAAGCTCTGAGTAATAGGCAATATCTAATTTTCCCTCTGACAACTGAGGTCTCCTGGGATTAGGGACCATCCCCATCCCCCAGAGCCATACCCTGAACCAGTTTGCCAGAGCAGGCCACAGTTCTCTTAGGTCTGTTTAGAAGACAACTTTCTGGAGCCAAGCAAACACTAAACTCAGTGCCATCAAATGAATTCTGACTCACAGGAACCAAAAAGGACAGGGCAACCCTGAGGTTGCCAGAGACTTTAAATTCTTACCAGAGGAGAAAGTCCATCCTTTTCTTAAGGAGGAATAGGTAGTTTCAAACTGTTGACTTTGTGTTTAGCAACCCAACATGCATCCATTTTACCACAAGGACTCCATCTGGTTTACCTGGTAGAGTCCTTAAAGTCACTTAGGGAGTGCCATTACATTGATGTCCTGATGCCTGCTCATGGTGGTGACCCTGTAGGATGGAGATGAGCTGCCCTTGTGTTTTTCTGAGATTGTGACTTTCTACAGAAGTGGAGAGACTCGTTTTTCTCCTGAGAGGTGGCTGTTGGACTTGAGTTACTGACCTTGTGATTAGTGCCCCAGCAAATGATCTACTTTACCATCAGGGCTCATAGGATCATTAAATCAGAATTCAATCGAAGGCAGAGGGTGTAGATATAGAAAAAGGTATAGATACCTAACTACAGAGACAGTGCTAATCAAGATGCTAGCACACTGGCTATTTCTACAAATGGAAACTGTTCTCTAGATTAAAAAGGAAACAAAACTTATCCTCTTTTATACTTTCTGAGTGTTGACTTGTTAAAGTGATGTGATGACTTGTTAAAGAAATAAAATGTTTATTGCTTTAGCAACTTTTACTAAAATACCATCAAACAAAGCAATTTTTCATGAGAATAGAGCCAGTTGGCTTGGGATTGGTGTTCTCTCCTCGCAACACCTCCCCATCGCGGTCAGTGTTGATCAGATGAAGCTTCCTATAAGATGCCAAGTGTAGCAAAGATTTTCATGATATGTTGCTTATGATATTGGTCAAACTACCTGTTTGAAAAGTGCCTAGTGATTGAGCATATGGATTTATTGCCTACTTAAGACCTCAGTTCATCTTTACTGGAGTATCAGCTTTATAATCCTAAAGTCAAAGTAAGTGTGATCTTTTGAAATAGTTTCTGAATAGAGTCAAGTAGGCAGTCGACTTATGATTATAAGAAACATGAGTTATATAAGCAGTCAGCAAAGTAAAACTTGAAAAATTATATATTTTGAATTATATGGAGATAAAGTAAATAAAATGATATCACTACAAAATCATGAAAACCGCTATTTAAACAAAAATATCAAAAAGGTTTCCTCTTTTAAATTTAAGCTGTTTTTTTGGTACAAAATTCATTTACCATACAATTCAAAAGCTCAGCCATACAATAGTTGTACAATCATTGCTACACCAATTTCAGAAAATTTGCTTCTTCTTTGCACTTATTGTTACTAGTTTCCTATTTCCCATAGTCGTCTCTGCCATACCTCAAGAAATCATTAATCCCGTTATTGTCTCTTTATTTTGACTTCTCCCGGATTTCATATATGGGGGGGAAAAAACCCAAAACCAAAAAGAAACAAAAATACATAACAACAATAACAAAATAGAGAAAGACCTCAGTTGAAAATAAAGTAGAAAATATTTAAAAGTATAAAATGGGTCAAGAGAGAGACTAAATGATGATGGGTTAGATTTTTATCCTAACTATGTCTTCTATAATCCACTTTTCACAGTGCTCTGGTTGGCTAGCCAGGGTATTCACATTCACCAGAGGCACAATCCATGTATATTTCCTCTCTCCCCCCCTTTAAAAAATGAAAATAACTTTTCAATGGGTCAAAAGGGAGATGACATAAACTATTACATCTTAACCTGCCACAGTTGACCTTACTGTGCTCCCTGATATCAGCCCATTCAGAATCCTGGACTATGGTCACAGGGGATCCACTGAAGAAGCCATGAAAGGAGCCCAAACATAGATTTGGAGCTTGCACTGTCATCCGTGGACTTCTGAAAGCAAGGTGCTCACAATTTAAGCTTTCATACCCTTCCCTCCTTTGAATTCGTGCTCCCATATATATTCGAGTATAAACCAAGTTTTTCAACACATTTTAATGCATTTTTTTAGTGGCACATTTAGGTGCCTCGGTGGACAATTGGATTGGCTTATACTTGAGAATATATGGTATATTATTTACAATCTTTGGGTCACACAGACTGCTGTACTTCTTTCATATGTACTTAGCTTATGCATCACTTAGATGGCTGCTTGATTGAAGACAAGGTTTAAGACACTGGGTGCTATTCTTTCTGATAACTGGGCACCACCTAGTTTCTTCACCACACTTTGCTATACCACCCACATCTTCAGTGATATCTTCATGAAGGTGAACAATAAGCAGGCCCATGTCATAAGAATTTATACCGAAATATGAGCCTCAAATTCATTCATGTGTCTTTGGGACACCTTAGAGACACCATTGTTATTTTATGTTAGAGAACATTATCAGTTGCGTCCCTGGAGCATAAAATAATTCTATTTATAGTGTCATTAATTTAACCAATAGTTTAGAATTGAAAACACACTTGAGAAAAGGAGATGATACACTTATAGTCTGGCTATGAACCACAATAGATGAATTATTGACTTACACAGATTCAATTTTAAGTGACTATACACTGTTTGCACAAAAAATGAGAGTTGGCCAAAAGACAAAATTCCAGTAACCATTGACAGTGGCAGAATCGTGCCTACTCGATTAATAGATATATTAATAAAGCAAGGAGGGCATGAAAATGGTAAGTATGTGGTAGTTTTGGCCTATTATGCCTCTCAAGGCAAGAGGTACTAACCAATGTCCAACAACCACTAGTTCTAGACCTTTCATACAGCAGTCATCTACTTCCTCTTATACTATGACATTTCAGCCTTCAGGGCTTGTAAGTTAGAAGGAAAGCCCAGTTTATTTATTAAGGTTTCCACATCAAATCTTCCTTGTGGCCCATGCAAGATGTGCTCCTTAAAACACAGGGTCTAACGTCCTGTAGTCTATAGCACATCTAGGTCACGAAGTACTGGATCGAAATGAGGGCAAAGGGGTCTAATTAGGAATCAAATACCAGCATATTCTCCTATAGGGGTCTTTATAAGTATTGTTTTGCATTTTTCCCTGATGGGAGTTTGATCCTGTCAATTTTCATGAACTATATTTGCCTTCTCCATATATCTTCCATCTAGATCTACACAACACTGATAGCAGTGTTTGCATCATTCTAGCCTTTCTTTGAAGATTTTGGCAATCTTCTCTCCACACCATGTCAAAAGGGCAGTTTTGGTATCTTTAAGGGACTCAAAAATATGTTCCTTGAGGTGTGGAACAAAAAAATCTGAGGACAAGATCAAAGATGTATAGTGGAGGAAAGAAGGCCTTTAAATAATACACGTCACTCTCTGTACCTTGTAGCTACAAACAATTACAGGGGTTAAAAATACTTGTAAGATCTTTAGCTGCTTTCCTTTCCTTTTTAACTGCAATCCTACATGTTCGAAAAGTTCATGAAAAAATGACATTATTATACTATTAAAAGATAGATAAAATGTAAATTCTAAAGAGCCACATAAGGATTAATTTAGCTGTCAAAATATAAGCATAGATAGTTTACAAGAAGAAAGGCAATAATTAGATGCACATTTTCACTTATTTTTTCCCAGCCACTTTGTTTCATGTATGATTTCTTAGTGACATTTAACAGTGTAAGCTTCACTATTTACTGAAATGATTTACTTGACTGAAGTCTATCCTCGAAAACCACCTGGAACATTTTAAGTAGAACTTACCCTCTACTCTGTGGGACGTTGAGTTAGGCAACAAGTTTGATGATTTTATTTCCCCCCTGCAATATTATTATTCCCATTTTAGAAGCAGGGATACTGAGTCCAATTTCAATGAAGTCAACTTGCCTAAAAATCAAATCTTACAACAAATTAACCCCCTGACTCATTCTGAGTCCATATAAGACTTAGGACACATAGGACATGACCATATCGAACAGTATAGAACTGTCCCCATAGGTTTATGAGAGTAGAAAGCCTCTTTTGTCTCAAGAAGTTGGTGGTTTCGAACTTGTGTTTAGCTACAGCCCAGTGCTACCTACTATGCTACCAGGGCTCCTCAACTTGCCTGAAGGCATGCAAGAATCATTATTTGATTCCTGATCTAATTGATTGGCAGTCTATTTATGTTGTCTTGTACCCTGCTGCCTTCTCTGGAAGTCCTGCTTTATTCTCTTGGGAAACAGGCAGCCCCAATTATCTTTGGCATTGTGAATTACTATGTTAAAGATGGTTATATTCTTTATGAAAGCAAGACTGAAGCCATATGGGGCCAGAATTGACCAAGAGGTGTTAAATTACACCCAAGTCTATTAAATTTTAACAACTGTTTAGTGATTACTTATTGGGTTGCAATCCTCAAGCTCTGCAGTTTGAAACCACCAGCTGCTCTGTGGGAGAGGAACAGAAGTTGCTATGCCCCAATGGACTAAACAGCCTTAGAAATTCATGGGGGGAAGTTCTGCTGTGTCCTATAGGGTCCCTATGAATTGATATTGACTCCATGGAACTTAGTAGAACTGAATATTGTTCTTGTTGAGAATATACAAATATGACCTAAAGATCTTTAAGTGTAAACGTCTTAAGTGGTGAACTCTTGCCTATATTTTAAAACATGGAAGTTTCTCAAGCAAATGTCAGGACTTTGAATACTCATGGATCAAAGCACATAAATACAATTTGATGCCTTTTAGAACCAATACTAGCTGCCCAAAATAATTACTTCTGTAACATTGCAAAAAGATTATTCTTTAGCTCATCATTTATTTATTTGTATTTATTGTTACTTGCAGAAATATTTAAATTATTGCTAGTTTTAGACTTTATAAAGCAGATATGTTGTATATTTTTTATTTCTGTGTGAAAGCTATAATTTTTCCAATAACACAAAAATGTTTTCCTATGTTACTTTGCAAAAAGTTTATGTAAATTAAAATTATGTCCTTCTATATTATACAACACTTCATAAACTACAGCTGTCTATAGGGATGACAATAGTTATTTGTGATACCAATTTACGACCTTTTCTACTTTCTATATTCTACCCAGTTGAAAGAGAGTGCAAAAGGAAAGCTGAACTTTAAGTTTCTTTATGATGAATGTAAACAGACCATCTTCCCTAAAATGGATACTTTTGAAGAAATCTGGATATATACATACATACACACATACATACATATATATCAATTACAGTCATATTGTTCTTGTTGAGAATATACAAAGCAAGGTATGCATCAATTCAACAATTTCTACATATGTCATTTTGTAACATTGATTGCATTCTTTCAGTTTTGCACCCCTGCTCAAAGTGTTCCTGAGTTGTTCCTTCTTTATTAACACAAATCTGCATTTATGTTATAGCTAATCTTTCAAGCTGCTGTTGAATCATTTGTAGTTCTTTTCCAATCATTCAAGTTGTCACTATAATCTTATATAGCTCATTCTTAAAATGGTATAATACTGAAGGCTAACCTCTTTGGTTCAAAGTTTCTTAAAGAGATATTTTTTGGTTTAAGGTTTAAAAACTGTCTTGAGGCTGTAGTTTCAAAGGTTCACCCAACTTTCATGACTCCTGGAAGTTCAGCATCCATGACGACTTGAAATGCTGTTCTGTGGCTTCTCTGCCATTGATCAGCATTTGTCTATAGCAACTCTGATCAAAATGCTCAGCAACAGTAGCTGGTTGCTATCTAGTTCGTCAGGTCCTATGACAACAGAGACAGATTTTCACAAAGGCAACTAGATATAGATTCCCTATCCTTCCCCTATTCCTGTTCCCGCTGAGAATAATTCTCCTGTTCTAGGAGAGCAATTCCAAAGGTCTTGGATGATCACTTGCAAACGTTGAAGACCCAATGCAACAAAAAACAAAGAAAGAGATAAAGCAGGTGCCAGTGAAGTCACTAAAAAGGTGTGGGGTTAACCCCAAAATAACTCTGTAAAATATTGTGCAGTATTTCAATAGAAATTTAGTTTCTATAAAGGTTTTCCTGTGATTATTTATAACAATGAAAACATTTTTGTGGAAATCCAGCTTTCATGTATCAATATACAGTATAAAGTGCTGTGTTTAACGAGTGTGTTTGTGAACCTATGCTAATAACATTTTTGGAGAATGAAATAATAATAAAAGCAATATTTTTAGTAACTTTCCACCTGTTACTTATAAAATTGAAAATAGTAGGATAATTCCATGTTGAAAGAATTTACAAGACAGTTTTGCTAGTTGTATGC
The DNA here is from genome assembly GCA_004026705.1 of Nesogale talazaci. Taxonomy (NCBI): domain Eukaryota; kingdom Metazoa; phylum Chordata; class Mammalia; order Afrosoricida; family Tenrecidae; genus Nesogale; species Nesogale talazaci. The sequence goes on along the minus strand of PVJH01007416.1, from coordinate 65,982 downwards.
ATATGACCTATGATTATGTTTGCTAATAATTCAAGAAACATTTTTGCATCTATATTCAAGAAAGATCTTGGCTTAGAGCTTTCTTGTGTGTCTTGCCTGGTTTTGGTATTAGGATTGCTTCATATAATTGTTTTTTTTTTTTTGGATGTGGTCATTAATTCCCACCCACAGTAACCCTATGTACAACAAACAAAATACCTCCCTATCTTGTGTCACCTTGTCTGTCACTTTGTCATACTGTGTTGGTTTCTGAGTTACTTATATGTTGGAGGCTTTGTCACTGATATTTCAAATACCAGCAGGAAATGGTGGAATTGAAATATTTTAACCACTGTTTTGCTGTCCTACTAACCATTTTGAGTATAAAAAAGATATACTGGAAGGTAGTTAATTACTTTATACATTTAATACTTAAGTTAGAACAATGAAATAGGTACACACACCAAGATAATGCTATAAGAAATAGTTAAATAATTATAAAATATAAATGAAAAATTAATAAATGATACCTGAAAAAATTAAAGGTTATTTAAGATAGTTCCATATTGCTCTTTGATTGGCATCCTCACATGCAATATTCTTCGCTTTTGTCAGCTGTGTGATTTATCCCTAACCATCTTTTTACTGTAGAAGTAAGATATCATTCTTTTATAGACAGGTGATTTAGACAGTAGTAATTGTGTTTGATATATTAGAAACAGAAGTCTTTTCTGAACATATGTTCACCTTTGAAAAACCCCTTTCTGCTTATACTGAACTTACAGTCCTTGGTTCTGATGATATTTTTAGCTCTTTGAACACTTTAATTATAATTCATTCATACAACCTCATGGCAATGGGACCATGATAAAAATTTGAAAATGATGTCAGAATGTCACTCTCTGGTAGCTTGACCCTTTTCCTCTTTAGGTTATATGATAGTTTATTGACGTAACAAACACAGAAAGTAAAAATGTAGTATTTCATCAAAAGTATAATGGGTTTTATGAAATGAATAATATCACAAGCATAGTTCTGTCTGATTTTTTATATCTATGGATCAAATGAGCATTACTATTGCTACTTAGAATATGCTATTGCACAGATGAATGCTAAAAAGGAGGAAGGAATGTACATTTGTAATTTCAACATTGTGTGGCTACCCATACACTCAGCTTACAGAGAACCCTGATTACAAGTGCCATTTTAACAACCAGTTTGCTGACATAGCTTAATTCCACCCTGCAGCGGATTTCCCCCAAAGTGAACACCTTCCCCCAGAGCATCCACACTAACAGGAGACTACAAGGATGAAATAAGCTGTATACTTCAGGGAAAATTGGCCACTGAAAACACTATTTAGAATTAATTAGGGAATATTTTTCATACACTGTCTTTTGGAAGAATTTAAACAGTGCTGGTTCCAGGTCTACTCTAAATGTTCTGTAGAAGTTCCTAGTGAAGACATCTGGAGGACCTTTGTTGCTGTTTGGAAGTTTTTGATGACTCATTCAATCTCTCTTCATGTATCATCACTCTGGTGAGACTTGCTATTACTTGTTGATCAGTTTTAGTAGGTCTGGTATTCTAGGATTTTATTCATATCATTTAATTTACCCTGTTTGTATAGTTTATAACATTTTGTCATCATTACCTTTTTTTCCCACTGGCTCCATTGCAAAATTCCTTCTTTCATTTTTTTTCCTTTTGCATCACTGCCCTGGTGGGAGTAGGAAGCCCAGCCTTGCTCCTGGAGAGCTGCTACTGGATTTGAACCATCAACCCTGTGGGCAGCAGTCCCGTGCACAAACACTGCTCCACCAGGGCTCATCTCTTCTTTCATTTATTAATATTGCCTATTTTCATATTTTCTTTTATTTGTCAAGATAAAGGCTTTTCATTTCATTAACCTTTTCCATAAACCAACTTCCAGTTTTACTGTTTTTGTCTAAAGTTTTCTATATTTAATTTTATTTATTTATGCTCTAATATTTGTTATTCTCATTATTCTGGCAAGTATAGACTTGGTTCTTCTGTTAATTTGTGATCTTTCTTCCCTTTTTATGCCATCATTTATTACTAGGCGTTTCCCCTGAGACCTGCCTTCCTGCATCCCATTTGTTTTGATATGTTACACTTTCATTTTCATTTCACTTTAAGAAATTCAAGATTTGGGTGTGGTGGGGGGGTGCATTGATAGTTTAAGTAGCTTAATTTCCATGGGATTTTGTATCTTCTAGTACTTTTCCTATTATTGATTTCTCACTTCATTCTCTTGTGGTCAGATAAATTATTTTCTATGACTTTAACTTAAAAAAAATTATGTAAACTTCTTTTGTGACCTCAAATGTGCTCTAAGAGAATGATTCATGAATGGCAGAATAGAACTTACATAGTGTGTTTTGAGATAGATTATTTTAGATATGTCTAATTCTAGTTGGTTTATAATACTATTGAAATACATTTTCTCCTTATACGTTTATTTTTTCTAGATGTTATTTCCATTATTTAAAGTACTTTATTGAAGTCTGCAACTATTATTATCCATTTCTTCTACTGTTTGTTTCTTATTTAAATTTTATCAGCAGCTACTTTATATACTTAGGCATCTCGATCTTGGGTGCATATATACCTATAATTATTTTTTTGCGTGCAAGTTTATACCTATAATTATAAAATATTGTTATTTAATTTTCATATAATCCAGACATATTTTTTCTAATAGATTTTCCTTTGAAGTGTACTTTGATTCTATTTGTTCCATCAGTTCATATTTGGTTAATATTTGAATAGAATATATTTTGAAGTTCTTTAATTTTCAACCTTGAATCCTTTGGTTTAAAACAACAGTCCTCAACCTGTGAGTTGTGACCCCTTTGGGGGTCAAATGACCCTTTCACTGAGGTTGCCCGATTCAAAACTTTAGCAAAATTGCAGTTACCAAGTAGAAATGAACAAAATTTGTACGGTCAGGGGTCATCACAACATGAGGAAAGTTGAGAACCACTGGTTTAAGTTATGTCTCTGGTAAAGACCATGTGATTGGATGGTGGGTTTTCTATTTTGTTTGCTTGTTTATTTGTTTCTAATACATGTGACGTCTTTCTGCCTTTTGACTAAATTATTTGTTCATTTTATATTTACTGTGACTTCTGATAAGAGATTCACTTTTTCCCTCTTGAGTTTGTGGGTGTATGCCTTGTAAGCCTTACATTAAGATATATGGTAAGGAATAGTTCATTCACGTTTACCTCACTTTGCTTTATTGTCAGCCTTGGTCAGAGGGAGAGGCCTCCTTAGGTCCCTCCTCGTGGACACTCAGCCTGACCCTCCTATGCTTCTTATGCTAGGCCCTACCTGCTGATATTTTCTTATTCTCTGCATGACAAAGAAACCCAGGTATTTGCTCCTTATTCCTACCTAGGTAATTACTTGAACCCAGCATCTTGTAAACAGCCAACATTCATCATTTCTTTCCGAGTCTCTCGGCAAATACTCAGTCTCGTACCATGCTGGTGATTGCAGCTTTTCCTTCCAATGAAAAATAAGACAGCTAGAAGAGTGTTGTTGTTCGGCACTGTGGAGTCAGTTACAAACCATAGTGACCCTCTGCACAATAGAAGAAAACAGTGTGTGGCATTGCACACCAGCTGCTGTGTGAGCCCGTTAGTGAGCTCCTGTGTCAGTACTTCTGTGAGTCTTCCCCTTTTCACTGACCCCGCACTTTACCAAACATGAGGAGATAGAGCTCAAGCGTCTTCTGCTGTTCCTCCCCCCACATCTCAAATTATTTTCTCTTCATAAAGACATTTGCTCATTTATGGGCAAAGGCAAGCATCTGGGGAAAGCAGAATCATTGTCCGTGCAGTACACGGAATCCAGGCATGTCAGGAATTTTAAGTCAATTGTGCAGTTATGGGTAAAGTAGTTGGCAAACCTATTTTAGTAATCCACAACAGACTCTTACTAGTCTTTGTGCTGATTTTTTGTTTACCTGCCCAGTTTCACAAACCCTTAAACAGCATCAAGGTCATTTTCCAGGGCTTAATTCTGGAATGTGAGCCACAGTGACTCAAGTATTTTCTGGCAAGGAGAAATGTTTACTGATATTTTGGTAGAAGGAGGTAATCTTATTTGTTAAGGAGCAAAATAAACTTCATATTTTCCCCAAACTGATTGTGCCAACCTAGTTTTCATACACATGCTAATTGTACCCATTTATTGGTAAACAAGCTGGTGTCTACGAGTCTATTTTATTATTTGAGCACAAGATTCTCTGAAATTTGGTTTTTAAACACGCTATCAGACCAGTTAATGAGTTGTCATCTTGTTTCTCTTAATGCAGAGCACACAGCAAACTTTTAATGTCAGGTGAATACTCCATAAAAGCTTTTGAACAAGACATGCTACCTCCTGATATTATACAACTTCCACTTAAGCATATATGTAGATTATTCCATTTGCTAGGTAGACTTCATTGCTATTACCCCTCTGTGAGTAGATGAGTCTAGGGACAATATATTTTTAAGGGACAATATTTATAAAACTAAATTGGAATATTGACCAGACATCACACTGCCCTATTTACTGGATGGTCATGCAGTTGATGCTCACTCATTACGGCACTATATGACAGGGTAGAACTTCTCGTGTGGGTTTCAAAGACCATTTGGGCACAGAAAGACTTGCCTTTCTCCTGCAGCGCTGCTGGTAGTTATAAATTGTTGAACTTGTGGTTAACATCCTAACTCAGAAGTGCTTGGTGAGTCACAAATGGCCTTACAACAGGGTGGCCTTTTCATTACTAACAAAATACCCAGCTCTGGGATTCATGGACCTCTGATATGTAGTGCAGTGGTTGGTTTGGGGGAAAACTCAGCAAATCATTTTTTGGCTAAATGAATGATCAAAGATTCAGTGTATGATCACAATCAGGTCCAGGCATGTATGTTTAGTTGTGTTTTCAAGCAAGCTTTTCAAACGAGTTGTCAAATTTGAAATTTGACCAAGTCACTCAACTGAGAGAAAATAGCCTCCTGCATACATCTTTTTGCTAAGATGATTCAAGATACTAAATGCAGGTACTGTTCATGAGGGAAGCACATACTAGTGCATGGAAATGTCATTGTAAACCTATGTATTTCTTGTAATGTATTTTGGCAATGGAGAGGAAGAAAAAGACCAAAGACACAAACTAGTTTAAAGGTTTATTTCAGAACTCCTTTGTCAAGATTCGTGGGACCCTTGGTGGGGCCTGAGAAGTCACACTACTTGGGAGGGAGGGGAAAGGTTTTATAGTACCTATCTGAGTAAAGGCAGTTGAGTAATTTCCATGGCTATTTTGCAAGGAGGATAGTTCGTAACAGAGTAGCGATGTAACAATGCTATCTGCCGTTGCCATTCATCTGAGTCAGGAGTTGTTGCCTACCATAGCGCACTGCTGTCAGGGTATTGTTCAACTCACCAGCCCCACCAACTCTTGCTTCTGCTTCAGAGTTCATACATGGAGTCCAGGGGCACAGTGATGAAGCACTCAGCAAGTGCAATCTATGCTGGTGGTTCAATCTCACCAGCCACTCCATGGTAGGAAGATGTGGCAATCAGTCTGCTTATGGGAAGATTTCAAACTGAGAAATCCTACAGGACAGTTCTGAGCCGGGTCACTGTGAGACCAGATTGACGTGACAGTGACATCACCGTCAGCAACAACAGCATCGTGTATTTCTGACTTTGCATCTGAATTTATATTTATATAAATGTCCATTAAATGCATCACTTTAAAGCAAGAGTTTTGTATTAACTGAAATAAGTACTTTAATGATATATATATAAGAATAGATTTTATATTCATATTGAAAATCAACTAAATTTTAAGCACCACTAAATTTTATTAATGTCAGGGGTGCTAGATTTTTTTCTGAGGCAAATTGACCCATTTAAATGTAAATTGTTTTGAACCTACAATCATGACTGTAATGATCCACTCAAAAATCACTGTGTAGTTGCATAATCTGATATCAGTTTGGGACTTGAGAATTAAGAATGAAGTGGTGGAGTCTAGTCTGTCAATTGGATCATGGCCAGTGATACATCTGTGGGGCATGGCCTTCTCCCATGAATTCTGGGAACTCCTGTGTTTTCCTCCTTGAAGTGGGGACACACTTCTCTCTCCCTTCTTACTTCTTGAGAGATACTCTACTGACCAGACGCATGACATTCCACCCTGGGAGCTGGAGAAGTCACATGGGCATCTCCTGGTGCAACCAGACCTGCGGAGCTGGAGAAGCCACATAAAGAATGCTGCCAGTGCTGACATCCTTACAGCGCCATTGAATCCACAAGACTTCCCACTTGCTGGCGATCCTCCTGCATTGAGCATCATTGCATGCATTTCATGAGTCTGAGAGGACTTTAAATATTGGTATCAGACATATAGGCTAATATTGGACTAATGGACTTGATCTAGGGCTAGGATGTTTTCTCAATATCCCTATACCTATTTCACCTTCTCTGATTTTTCCCTTAGGAGATTCTTTCTTTTAATACCTATTTCACCTTCTCTGATTTTTCCCTTAGGAGATTCTTTCTTTTATCTCAGTCCCTTACAATATATCTTTAACTCCAATGTCCTTGGTTTCTCTGGGGAAGATAGAAAATTGATGGTTATATCTAATTTAGCAATCAACATTTTTGGCAAGCTGACTTGCTGGTTCCAAACCAGAAAGATTAAAAATAACAGGAATACATAGAAAATCCTGTATTTAATTCAAAATCTTACAGATAAAAGACAAAAGGATTACTGACTTACATGGAAAACGAACTGGGGATTTTAAATGACTACCATCTAAAATAGACAATGAAAAGTTAAAAGCTAAAAACTTTCCTATTGAAATAGGTGATTGCTAAAAAACTAACTTAATCTCTTCATCTCAATATTAATAGAAACACTGTCTACATCACAGTGAGTATTGTGCTCATTTTAATCAGCACTGGTCAGGATGCAATTTAAAAAATTCAGTAAGTCACATTTAGAATTATGGACAAACCTGAAAAGTTCTTATGTAGGAGAGATATAGCTCTAGACATATATCAAACATATATCTCTAGGCAAACTCTGGTCTCTACCTCAGTGATGCAGTTCACATCATTTAACAACCAGTTTGCTGCCTTAAAGATTGTTTTATGTATAAGAAACCCCAATATAACAAAAAGTGTTTTATTATTTAATCTGATCAATAATAAAAGAGGTACCCAAAGCTACTTATGTTATAAAAAAGGTTAAAAATACTAATGACATATTTTAAATAATATATGACAAAAAACAATAAAACAATTTTTAAATAGTTTCATATTGCTTCTTGATTGGCATCTTCAGTTTCAATGTTCTTCACTTTTATCTGAACATCATCAATTGTGTAACTTATGTAAAACTATGTTTTCATTTTTTTTCTGCCCTCCTAAAACTATGTTTTCATTGTAGAAACAGGATCCAATTCTACAATGGTACCATTCTGTAATTGGTAGGTCAATTAGACAATAGTCATTGTGTTTGATAAATTAGAAACAGGTGAGTGCTCTTCTTTGAGCGTATTATGACTGTATTTGTAAAAACCCTCTCCACTTCTGCTGAACTTGCAGCAATAATTAGGAGGATATCTTAAGGTTTTTGCATATGTTCAAGAACTGTAGAACTCACTCATAATATCTCATAGGATTTGGGGACATAGCATAAAATTGAAATGGATGGCACCATGTCACACTCTCACTTTTTATATGTTTACTGAAGTAGCAAAATATTTCACCAAAAGTATAATGGAATTTGTGGAAATAGGTAAATTTTGCAAGTATAGGTCTATTTGTTTATATCTATGGATGGAATGGACATTACTACAGACACTTCGAATACTCTGTTGCATACATGAATGTTAACAAAGAACCAATGAATTTACATTTGTGATTTCCATATTGGATGCCTGCCCAGACACTCACCTTATAGAAAGGAACCGTGATTACAAGTGTCACTTTAAGAGTCAGTTTCCTGGACTCCACAGAAAATCGAGTATAGATTGTGATGAATGGAGATGAAATGGTCGAATTCCCCCACTGGTCTAATTTGATCTTCAGTTTCAGTCATCGACTGAGTATCCTCATCATTTCAGTTTGTAACAGTTCACCTCCAAAATTGAATTGATCCTACTTCCTCTTGTTAAGCTCATTTCCCTATAATACTAGTACCACCGCTCTAACGGCAACCTTTAAAAAATGGTAGTTTCCTTTAACTCCACCTTATACTTTAGCACTCATTTCCAAGATTTCCATGGCTTTGCTGATTCTTTGAAGGTCATCAGTTTTGCATCTGCTCCCTACTTTAAAAATTATTGCCTTAGATGTTGAGGCAGGTTGAAGTGTATTCATGATGAGCTAAGACTTCTTATCTCTTCCAAATATTTTTTCCTATAATACTTTCAATTATGCCCAAATGAAGTTCTAGTATGTTCTAGGTGCTAACTATGAGCATTTAAATGACTCTAGCACTACAGGTGATTCACTCAGAATTTCAAAGTTAAAGAATAACTATCATAAATTTAGTTTGGTAGCTTTTTATGCTCATTGCAATCTTGCCAGTGGCATATATGCTCATCAGGTAAGTAAGATCATTTTAATTTTTAAAACGTAAATATTCAATACCATTTACTCTGCTTTTCTTTATATATTATATGATGTCTCCTAATTAATAAAAAAATAAACAGACTACTTTGAGGCCACATTGCGCACCATACTTTCCTCATTCTATTTTTTTCACTACTTTTGAAGGGGTATTGAAACACTTACTGATGAATATCAAAGATGATAGCCTTCTCTATAGATTGTAGATCAACATAACAAGAAGAGCAGTCTTCATAAGTGAACCAAAAAACAATATCATGATAAACAGAGAAAACCATTGAAGCTGTTAAGTATTTCTATTTAGTTGGACCCACAGTCAACCTTCATAGGATTAGCAATCAGTAAATCAAATGAGATATTTCATTGGGCTGAGAATGATCTCTTCACAATGTTAAAAAGCAAAGATATCATTTTGAGGACCAAGGTGCAACTCGATTACCTGACATGCTTGTGAAAACTAAACAATGCATAAGGAAAACTGAAGAGTAATGGATGCCTGTGAATTATGGTGATGATGGGGAATATTAGATATACCATTAACTGCTGGAAAACATCATAAGTCTGTGGGAGAAAAGCTAGAGGACTGCTCCCTAGAAGTGAGAATAGACAAGTGACTGACTTTGGGCATGTCATCAGTAAAGATCTGTCTTTGGAGAAGGATATCATGCTACATAAATTAAGAGGGTTAAAAAAGAGAGACCCTCAATGAGATGAATTGACAAAGTGACTATAACAATGGTTTCAAAGAATTACAACAATTGTGAGGATGATATGGGACTTGGCAGTCTTTTATTCTGTACAAAGGGTTGCTGTGGGTCAGAAGTGCCTACGCACAACAAAATTTGGTAAGATATGCACTTAGAGGTAAGGTGGCATCTCTCTAATGCACTTAGAGGTCAGGTGGCATCTCTCTATCACCTGCCAAATGCTTCCTATTTATTGAAACAAGATCGATGGTGGGGACCCTAGCATTCTTTACAACAAAGAAATAGATTAAGGAGCATTTTCTATTATATAATTATGCTATTTTATAAGTGTTTTGTTGGAAAACAACTTTGGGAAAGAACACATCATATATCACTTTCTATGAAGAGCTCAATGGGAAAGAGAATTGATTAAGTGTGTTTATTATGATATTTCCTTGTTTGGGATATTAGAATTTTGTTTTCCTGTGTTTACTAGCCTAAAAGATGGTGGCACAAAACTGCCCACCGGCAGATTTGAGCTTGGGCTTGATGTCATGGGTCTTCCATGTGTCAGAATTGACTCAATGTCAACTGACTACTCCAATAATCAATTATACACTTGTACATTCTGCTGAAAATCAAACACCTATTTGTACATCATTTTAGTTCTGTTCTTTTGTCATCCAAATCCTAGAAGTTATTTATTTCTGGAACACTCTGAAATTAGGATAAATGGATGTCAACAAAATTTTATTTGATGTTCCCAATGAATTTTGTTATAATAATTTGATAAAATTGAGTATTGGTTTGTCATTATGCCATTCTAGATGAAAGGTATCAGGGAAATCAGATTATGTGCTGATGGAATAAGCTGAAAGGAAGATATGAAAATGAGTAGTTCTGCGTAACAGCATTGTAATAGCTAATATTTATAAAGCACTCTAATCACTACACATATATTGATTCATGTAATGAATGGCAAAGTCATCGTCACCCTACTATTCAAGAATATATTTATAAGTAAAAGATGGCTGTGGCATGATGGCAGGTCTTGACACTGTACCCACCAAGTAAATTAGAATAACAGGAAATCAAAGAGAAAGAAAAGCATACTTACTCTTAACTAATCTTAAAACTGGAATTTTTAAAGCTATTACATAGCTGTATGACCTATTGGTTCAACATTCAGAATAGTTGAGTTCTGGATAAGGAGCCATGGTGGTGTGATGGTTAATTAGGGGGCTGTGATCCAGAAGGTCTGCAGAGAGACACCAACAGCCACTCCTCTCAAGAACGATGGGGCTTTGTGCTCCCATAAAGAAGTGCACGGTCTTGGAAACTCACAGGAGCAGTTCTCCGATGTCTAATTGTATCACTTTGAGTCAATGACAGTGAATCTGGCATGTGGTTGGATCAAGCCTGTTATTGATGCCTTAGTTTGAGTATCTAGTAAAGTTCCACCAAAAACCTGTTCTGAAAAATGGCAACTTTGTCTATTTTTATGCATAACAGGGATGCCATTACATTTCCTCACAAAAAAACACACTGCAAGTTTGGGAATAGTCGAGAAGAAAAGACTCAAGAGCCCTTTCATTTCAGGTCTACTTTATAAATTCTGGATCCCTGTTTGCAATTCTTACCTGTCAGAACTTGGGTGGGGGCAAAGGTCAGCCCCCCACAATTAATCATGGGTTCATTGCACACAGTTATACAGTTGAGACATATTTTTTAAAAAGTCCTATAGAAGAAGAGAGATAGAAGAGAGAGTGAAATAAAGAAGTCAGACATTTTTCATGATATCATGCTCACCTCCTGGATGGCCATGGTTTACCAGCTTGGTCCATGTACCGCATGGGCAGAGAGGGCAGGAGTAAGGTGAGCTTTATTACTAACCAAGGCTTATATATCCTTTGGGAGCATGCAAGCCCACTGATTACAGCTAAAGACATACATCACAGGAAGGGGTTGTACTGAAAGTAATAGAGAGATGAGAGGCATGGTTTATGGGCATATGTACAATAGGATGGGGAGGGATTGGGGGTACACATGTGACAAAATGGGCGGATCCTACTTTTATGATGGCCTCCTACTCTTGATGGCCCTTGAGTTGGAGCCTTATTTTAGCTTAAGTTTTCAGGGGAAGCAATCCATTGTCCTTAACAGTAAGGAGTCAGCCCCACCTGTGGTGGATCCAGATAGTAGTCTGATGGTGCAATGCCTTTAGAGGTTATCTTTAAAGCATCTGACCTCCCACCATGTGCTGACAAACAGCCTCTAAAGTTTGACAGATCTTTGGGGGAGACAAGGCTGGGGAAAAGTCTTTTTATATCCCACTGTTGTGTTTTGGGGTTCCAGAGTCCCAATCTTTTATCTTTTTTTCATACGAGGTGGCTTGATTTGTTCCATTGCAGCTTGTTCCTTTGAATGAGGCCTTACTATATCTCCCTTACGAATAGAGGAAGAAAAAAAAAAGAATAGATGAAGAGGGCAATGTTAACTCAAAGGTGAAGGATTAGGTGAGGAAGAGGAAGGGTGTGGAAGTTACATAATCTGGTGCCAGCTTGTGAAGGGGTGGAATCTAGTCTGTCAATCAGCTTGCTGCTTGATGACCTCATTTGGAGGCTCCACGGAGCTAAAGAGCCCACTGGAAGTTGGATATGGACACTCACTACAAGACGTTCTTGTTGACAAGCCACATGGAGTTTTGCTAGGACGCTGGAGCTGGAGGAGCCACATGGAGAATCACACCAATGCTGAGATGCTTGCATCACCACTGGATCCACAAGACTTTCACCGACTGGCCTGTGATCATCTTGCATTTGACATCATTGCATGTGCTTTGTGAGTCTGAAGAGGACTTTATAGATTGGTATTGGACATAGGGACTAATATGTAAATTTTTTTGCCATCACTGTAATCTGGTGATTGTGGGAGCTACCCAGTGCTGCTCCTGAGAGCCGCCGCTGGATTTGAACTGCCAAGCCCACGGGTTGCAGTCCCGTACTCAACCACTTACACCACCAGGGCCCAACCCTATAGTGTTTTTTTAATGTAGAATTATACTTTGGAGCTGAGCTCCAGTGGTGTAGTGGATAAAATTTAGGCTATGTTGTCAGACTCTCAGTAAATTACCAGGTTAATTAAAGGCTATGTTGAAAGAGGTCCTCATATAGACCTAAGGAGAATAATAGCTACTAACCTGTCACCACAGATTATCACAAGCTTGTCCACTGTTTCTCCACAGCATCCCTTTCACCTTTACTTCGTAGCAATTGCTATGAAATTTATACATAAATATTTAGAATTGCTATTAAACCCTGATGTTTAAATCCACTTAAAAGCAATTTCACCACTTATTCTCTGACTACTGTGATTGTACTCTTAGGTATTTTCCATATTATTAGCACACTTTTTCTCTTTTCAAAGTACACTAATGAGTATCATCAGATATGTACTAAGTTAGAAAGTACTATTATTATTGATATATATGGTTAACCTACATTTTAGTGTCTAAGTTACTTGGCTTAGCAGAAGTGATTTCTGTTTTCTGTATTATGACACAGTAATAGTTTTAACATTTAGAAAGCTAAATGAATTGCATTTCTGATGCTTAGTTTGATTAACTGCACAAGAACTACACTTGTGGAGCGATACCAAATTGATATGCAAGTATACAACTTTTGTCAGTCAGCTAAGGTGTCCCAGCAGCAAAGCATGAGCCAAATGATTGGATTTTGTAAATGTGGTATGTATCATGAGATACACTGAGAAAAGGGTAAACTTTTGAAGCTATTTTTGTTTACATTCATACAGGGATATCTTTATTGTGATTATACCTGTAGATAGAGCTCAGTCTGAAGTTCAAACCTGTGTGAGAATAATGTGTCATTTTTTTAGCTGCTTTGAAAAAATACAGTTTTAGCTCCATTTGGGGCCATTTCACAGTTTGCTCAAAGTCTCACTCTTTGCATTTTGATAGCTAGAATGCCAATGGCAAGCAGAAAACTGTTGGAAATACAAATAAAATAATTTTTTTTAGAAAGGAAAATAGTTACTTTGAGTATCTGGAAGGACATGTCTTCAGAAGTATTTTTCATAAATTTAGGCATGCATATAATCAACTATACTTTACTCTCAATTGTTTACATATACCTTATTTCTATAATGTATAAGATCATTTAGTGCATTAAAGTATTTTGAAACCAAGTAACAGAACAGTTTCTAAATTTCTCTTTTAAGTCTCTAGTCTCCATAGGTGTGAGCACTATAAGTTATCTTTGTAAGTATGAAAACTAACTTTGGGAAATATGTCTGGTCAAACCACCAGTGTTACATTTAGTCCAAGTTTTCTATTGTAGTCTTTGCTTCCTCCTTTTTTTTTTGAAGGTTATTTTTAGAGCACTGCAAGTTTTTACCCCAAATGCCATAATTTTAAATGTTAACTTACTCCATTCATTTTTGATGACATATATATCCTTGCCTAAGATGTATAATATCTTTATGGTGAAAAGTTTATTTAAATCTTCTGAATATTCATTAGAATAAAAGAAACTTTATAGTGCAACCAGATAAATTTATAAATTTTGGGGCTTAAGTCATTTAATGCCTAAGGTTTCTTTCTTCTTTCTATTTTTACTAGACCATTTGAATTTTTAACATTGAGATAATTTTTTTCTGCTTTCCTGATTATTCTTCAAATCTGGTAATTTTCCATTTCAGACATACCTGAAAGCATTTGCAGCTCCTGAGACATTTTAGTGTTTAAGATTCACAAACCTCCAAATATGTGTAGGTGTTGTGAAGTAAATTTGAAATATGGAAGTGGAAAGAAAGCCATAGGCACCTACAGGATTTTTTTTTTCTAATGAGAGAAGAACACCAAAGTAGCAGAGAAAAATAACTCACACAATGAGGAAGAGAGCTAATAAAGCAGGGTTAAAACAGCTCTTTTAAGAAATTGTTTAAGAAATTCTCTATTGTTTAAGAAATCCTTAGTGAAAAATAATAAACATTATTTTGCTAAATGAAGAATGTTGTTATTTGTTGATAGGAAATATTGATTCTGCTCTGACTTAATAGCCATGGCAGTATGAAACTCTGCTTGGTCCCTATACTATGGGACAAATAAAACATACCTTTATAGGCTGTCCTTTTTCATGTACTTAAGTGTATTATCAGGGATGAATATATCACCTAAGCTTAACCTTTGATTAATAAAATGTCTGATTTTCAGTCAGAAAATAGCCGCAGGTTCCAGGTTTCCTGCTTTGACATGAAGCTTTCCTACAGTAATGGATATTACAAAGCTCTGGAATATAAAACACATTCTGCAGAAACAGATGCATGTGCTGAGACCAAGATGGTATCAAACAGGATACTATTTAATGGACAATTGGCTACACAAATGAATCCTATTTTCTGTGTTCCTAGATACATATATAAAATGCCATATATATTTTCACCTATCACACAGTGATGAAAATGTTTTTTAAGATGGTTCTGAGCACAGAGGAATAAAAGATTTCATTCTCTGTGGGTCTTCTTGGTGGGAGGGTAGGATAGAAAGTTGGTCTTAGAATTAAAAAAAAAAAAACTCACAGAGGAACTATCCATTACTTGATTTTCCCAATAGCTGAAAGATCAAACATAATATTTAAAATGTAAAATTTTATGAAGTAGATTATGTAAATGGACGTAATGAAGGCAAAACTAAAATTCTGTCAAAACTCACTGCCATTGAATTCAATTCCGACCCATAAGGATCCTATAGAAGTAGATAGAACTCCCCGTGTGAGTTTCCAAGACTGTCACTCGTCATGGCATTAGAGAGCCTCATCTTTCTCCTGAAGAGTAGCTGGTGGGTTTGAACTGTTAACTTTACAGGCAGCAGCCAATGGACGACTGTTATGAAACCAGGGATCTTGTCATCAGATCAGCCGATTGTTCCTTTTTATTTATTTATAATTTTTCATAATCCTCACAATACATTTTCGGATGACATGAGTGCCATGGGCTGGACACTGGAGATGCAAGAATGTGTAAAGTGTTTTCTTTAATAAATGCAGTCTGTTTTAATTTTTGTATTACAGGAAAGGTACAACTCTATGTTGGTTTTCAGTGGATGTGTCAAAAGGGGATTTTATGTCAGTGTTACTATGGCATTTAATATGGTCATCACTGGTTTTCATCTACCATATTCTGTAGATTCCCATCCAAGGGACTGAAAGCTGCCTACAAAACTTAGAATATTTTTTAACTTTCTCATTGTGATTGTTTTAAATTTTCATCTCTTATTAGCATCGGGTTAAATGATCATCATACTACTTTAGGTTTATTGCCCCTTCTTTTCTTCTATCCCATTTCAAGTATACAGTCATACTTCAATATTTTTATACTTCTAGATTTTTCTTTTTAATGAAAATATCTACTTCTATAGAGACCTAAAGTTCTTAATAAGATTTTGCTACTCTGTGTGTTTGAAGGAATTTATAGGAAAGGGTAGTGGAGGATGGGGTTGAGACTGCCAGTATTTTCCCCTACAAAAATAAAAGGAAAAAACCCTCCCATATGTTGTAACTCACTGGAAAGAATGATGCAACGCAGGTTGTGTCAATCTGGGTAGACAAGAAAAACAAATCTATGGAGATTCATGTGTGTAAGAAAGAGTTTTAGATATAAGAGTAACTATACATTAAAAATATTCCAGTCCAATCCAGATCAAGTCCATATGTCCAATATTATCCCATATGTGTGATGCCAATCTATAAAGTCCTCTTCAGACTCATGAAACACGTGCAGTTATGCTGAATGCAGGAAGATCACAAGCCAGTGGGTGCAGTCTTGTGGATCCAGTGGCGTCAGAAGAATCTCAGCACTGTCAGGGGTTTGCACATGCCTCCTCCAGTTCCCAGAGCCCATGTCAGTGTAGTGCCATGTGTCTAATCAATAGAGCAACTCTCAGAGAGTAGGCAGAGATAAGAGAGGTTCTCTTATCTCCTAGGAGAAAATCAGGAGCTCCCAAAATCCTCAGGAGAAGATCACGCACACACAGCAGCCTCATTGGCTGTATCCTGATTAGCAGGCCAGACTCCACCCCTACACCAGATTATGTAGCTACCACACAAGACTTCCCAGTTCCAGGAAGATGACAATAGATATTACTTTTCTAGTAGTAAAATTAATTCCTATGTCTGTTATAACACAGAACAACAGAGCCCCTCACTCTGAAGGAGATGAGTGTGGAAAAATGACAAATGACTAATTTTGTGGTGAAGGACTTCCCTGGTGCTTCATTTATTCTTCAGTTTAAATTGTGAACGGTTACAAGTTGGGTTGCTAACTGTTAGGTCAGACGGTGAAACCACCATCTATTCCTCAGAAGAAAGAATTGGTCTTCACTTTCCTTACAGAGTTACAGTCTGAGAAAGTCCAGGCCAGTTATGCCCTTTCCAGTCTGGTCCCCATGAGTTGACATCAATTCAATGGTAGTGAATTTGGATTTATTTTTTTGGTGTTAGCCCAAAGAAAGTTAGAAGTGTGGGACTCCTTGCATCTCTTGCATTTTAAATATACCCATTGCATTTCTATTCTTGTAAACATGGTGTAATCAAGATGGCTGGTTTATGCCTGAGGAGGCTGATTTTAAGTTTAGACTTCACACTTTTTCTTAGTATAACTTGTGCCTTGTATTCCTTTATGAATACATTTTTATTGAAGTGATAAATGTGCTTAATACAAATCTCAAACTTTCAAATTAGGATTGTTTAGTTGAAAGATTTGAGTTCCAGAAAATGTAAATGTGATTCAGAACTTCAGTCCAGTTAATTCAGAGCAGGGACTGTATGCTCTTGTTTTTTTGCAGTAGTAGTAGTAGTAGCAACAATGGTTTAAATACTTGTGTGTAATCAGTTTTTCTCAATGTTAACACACTGCTCTAAAACAACTTCTGTTGCCCTTGAACATCAAGCCTATTTCTCTCCCCTTAACTCTACTCTCTTTATCTAAATTTAAAAGTATGTAAGAGGAAGACGGGACTTACTATACACTACGTCTTAGTACAGCCATGAATGGACCTAGCAAAATTACTGCAGCTGTAGCATCACTAAAACTCCCTGACTAACATAAACTAAGAAGAAAGCCTGATGGTCTCCTTTCAAAATTTATGCAGTGGAAACCACATTGGTCACATTTGTCTAATCTGATTGTGTATGCAGTTGCCAGAATTCAGAACACTTTGACCACTGTTACTACACACCATGCTATATGAGTTTGGGTAGTAAGGACTAAATTGGGAAGAAGTTATTCATTGAGTTCTCCATCCTCCATGTTACCATCAAGGTCGGCACCAGGGCCAACTGACAAGAACAACCTCAACTCCCCATCATGATGATCACAACTTTACATACTACCCACAGAAATTTGGCTCCCATACCCTCTAAATCTAAAAAATAGAAATCTGATGTCACTTGTCTACTTACATCCTGCAATTACTTCTTTCACTCTGAGAATGAAAGTATGTATAGAATGGGATTTCTTTCAAGATAGTAATCCTCATAAGCTTCTCTTTAATTGCTTTCCTCTTCTCATTTTATTCTTCTGAAAACATCATCCCAAATTGTCCTAACCCTGTTCTCTATGAGGAGTAGAGTACCATCTTCTGAGAAAAACCAAGCTTAAAAGAAGAGGTTAAACCTATGGTCAAAAAATTAAAAATCTTTCCATGGACAGTTCTTATTTTGAGGAGCAATGGGCTCCTCAAAAGAAAAGAAGACTAGCAGACTTCCACAATACTGTGCTCATAGGTAGTCTCTCAGAAGGGTATCAGGAGGTCATAATTGACTACATGTTAGAGAGTGAATTACTTGAGATTCTTTATTTTTCCAATACTGACTTTTATATAACATACATTATAGTACCCCAATAAATGTTGACCAAGTCATTTGTTGGTTAGAGGCAAAAGTTTCATATATTCACGTATTAACTCTGATGGAATTTGAACTCCTAACACTGTGTTTCTAGATCTCTTTACATCTCTGGTTAGCTGGGATATGGTATTTGTGAGAGATGCTTTGGGAAATGAGGGAAAGATCTGCAATGTCAGCAGCTAGAACCCACCAGTCTCTCCACAAGAGAAAATAAGGCTGTCTGCTCCCATAAAGGATTTAAAAGTCTTGGAAACCTAAAGGGACAGTTACATTCTGTCATATAAGCTTACTGTGTTAGGTAGGTTTATTGTGCCAGCCTGGCCAGTAAACACATGTGAGATAAATAAGGTCACAGTTTAATGAAAGGCAAAGACATGAATGGCTCGGGAAGTCTAGTCTTTCTGTCTCTTGCTCTCTGATGATCAGATCAGTGTGCAGTTGCCTTAGCTAGTTTGGCATGGGAATATAGAACTCTGAAGATTCAATTATATGTCACATAAAATTGAAGATTATTCATGAATTTGCATTTAAAATCCTAATTATATTCAAAAATTCTGTATTTAAGATTTTTCCTATCACGTCAACGTCATCCTTTTTTATGCTGATTTGGAGATTCAGGTAATGGCTTAAACATTTTTCCATATCTGTATTCCATAAGTTACAGGTGGTGATTATACTTTCAGAGTTTGGTATTGTAAGCTGTAGAAATTGACACTTTGTGTCTTATGCTCTTGACAAGATGCTCATCCCCCTTGTGGAAGCTTCTATGTATTTTGACTTTTTACCAGATTTGGATCTCATCTCCAATGCTATATTCGGCAATATTCTGATATGATTCATAGACTTTTCACTGACTAAATTTCTATGGACCAATGTTTGTATTCTTTTTCCTGATCCTGAATTATAGTAGTCTATTAATTTCCTAATAAACCCCTATAATTTTTGTTATCGACTGTGAGTTTTGAGGTCCATTACAATGGTGTATAGGACCCAGTAGGGAAATATTATATCATATATTGAACTGTTGGTATCAGAATATGGTAAAGAAATATGCAGTTTGGAGGCAAGTCTGTCATTTGCCTTGTGGCAGGAGGATGGGGAGCAGTTATATTCTCTTCTTCAGGTAGCGAGAAGAGGTCAACCTTGTATGGCCTCCACACCGTTTTGTTGAATGGTTTTCCATTACCTCTTCCTGTAAATATAATCAATTCGATTTCTGTTAATTCTGTCTTGTGAGGCCCATGTTTGTGATCACAGTTTGTGTTCCTGCAAAAGGTATCTGCAACGAAGTTGTTGATCTTGCAAAATTCTATCATGCAATCTCTAGCCTTGTGTTATCACCAAGGCCATATTTTCCAGCTACAACTTCTTTGTTTTGAATTTTTGCTTTCCAATTACTAATAACTATCAAAGTATATTGATTACATATTTGATCAGTTTCAGATTGAACAGGTAAAATTCTTCCATGTCATCATCGCTGACTTTAGTCAGCAATAAAACATTGTCAGATCTATTCTCAGTAGCTAAGCTACTCAGGATGGGTGGCATCCAGAACAGGACTAGAGAAAGTTGAGTCAACCTCAATTATGTGACTGGAGTAACATTTTATAAACCTTAACTTGCTGATGAGGCATGGATTAAAATATGAAGAATAGTTCGAAATGTCATTAATATTAGGTACATGGAATGCACAAATGTGAATGTAGGAAAATTTAAAGTTGCAAAAAATGAAATGGAATGCTTAAAGATTGGCATTAATGAGCTTATATGGATTAGTATTAACCAGTTAGAATCAGTCATGCAATTTACCATCCTGGAAATGACAAATTCAAGAGGAATTACATCTTTATCATCAAATAAAACATTTCAGGATCTATTCTGAAGTACAATGCTGTCTGTGATAGGATACTGTATTCTTAAGTACAATGCTGTCTGTGTTAAGACCCTGTCTCTATGTCTACAAGGATGTTCAGTTCATGCTAGATTCATCCATAAAGCATCCTAACCACAGGATCACAGAGATTTTGTTACTACAAGATTGCTCTTGCGTTGCTCTAATTTGGCTCTTTGGCTCCATAATTTCCTCATACAGCTCCAATACATTTCTTTATCCTTGAAGTTATATAAAAATGGAAACCCTATGCTCTCTTTTGATCTAATAAAAGGAATGATCACAATGAATGTTTCTTTAACTGGTTTTCATGGAAGACACTAGCCAGATACTGAATTTTCAGTTTTATTTTGTTGTCATACCTAGTACAACATATAGTTTAACTGTTAGTTCTTGCTTAATTTAATTAAATTGTCCTATTAGCATGTAATTACAGCATACATTTTTACTTCTTGAATGGTTTTATATCAAAAGTTTCAGGGTTTTGCAAAGTCCTCTTTAGATTTAAAACTTTTCTTCATGTACTTCAGCAAAATTACATAAGAATATATATGAGCACAGTATACATGATATATTCTGTACAGTGTTTGCATATATGTACACGCATCTGTACATAGTTACGTAGTACATGTGTGTGGATCACACATATTCATGTGTAGTGTGCTTTGTTTTTATTGTTAGATGCCATTGAGTGGACAGCGACTCGTAGCAAGTGTATGCACAACAGGAACAAGGACTGCACGGTCCCGTGCCTTTCTCGCCATCCAGCCCAAGCCTGCACTCACTGTTGTAGTCACAGTGACCACGTTCTTGAGGGACATCCTCATCTTTGCTGCCCCTCCACTTTGTCAAGTATCAAGTCTTTCCCCCGGGTCTTTTCTCTCCTGATGTCATGTCCGAGGACGGAACATGAAGTCCTGTCATCCTTATGTTCGAGAATTTGTCCATTTTTCTGCCAAGACAGATTGATTTGCCTTTTTTAGCAGTCCATGTGCTTTCAATATTCTTCTTCAGCACCACGATTCAAATGCATCAATTCTTCTTTGGTCTTCCTTATTTAATAGCCAACTTTTGCATGCATTTGAGACCATGGAAAATAACATGGTTTGTGTCAGGCTCACTTTAACCCTTAAAGGGCATTCACCCTCGCTTTGCCAATACACGAGAAGAGTCCTGTGCATCAGATTTGCCTCATGCAATTCGTCTTTTCATCTCTTGATGGCTGCTTCCATGAGCATTGATTTCGGATCCAAAGAAGACAAAAACCCTAACAAATTAACTTTCTCTTTATCATGATGTTACTTATTGGTTCATTTGTGATGATTTTGGTCTTCTTTACATTGACATATACCAGTTGTTACTCCTCCCTCCCCAAAATAACTGAAAAAAGCTTCGCTGGGTGGACTTTTCATAATACACTTTTTTTTCCCCAGCTAGGCGAACATCAAGAAACTCACTCTGCATTAGTGCACCCAGTGGTGTCACCTCAGAAGGTTTTCTTTGATCACCTTGAATTTTTTCATAAGAGAATTTTCACACAAACTTAAGTTTTTGTGATGGCCTGTTTAAGAGAACAGCATGTGTCTGTTAAATCTGTCTCCTGCTCAGGAAAGATGCCACAGAAATTATTGTAATGTTGAGTACAGCTTAAAAGAACAGCGCTATGGGGAAAAAAATCAAGTGAATTAGTAGTTTTCTTGTTTTGAGAAAGATCAAATGTCAATTGATGACAAACTCTTTTGTGATATCCATCAGTTCAGTGATTTTCTTTGGGGGGATATAACTGCCCTCTGGTGGTGGGAGCAGGATGCCCGGCCTTTGCTCCTATGGAGCCACTACTGGAATTGAACCTTCATCCCAGTGGGCCATAGTCCTGTGCACAACCACTGCGCCACCGGGGCTCAGCCCAGTTCAGTGAATTTTAATGGAAGATTTTGGAATGAGAAATCTGTGTCTTGGATACTGACTGACCAGCAAAAATAGCTTTGAATGGAAAAATGCTGTGCTTTGAAAGTACAACTCAGCAGCAACCCAGACGTTTTCCTCCCTAGAGGCTATTACTTGTGATGAGACATGGTGTAATTCTTAGGATCCTGAAAGCAAGCATCAAGCAAGTCAGTAGACTTGCCTTGCCTATCCCCCACCCCCTCCAAAAAAATAGTTTGTCACGTGAAATCAAAGATCAAAGTGATGCTAATTTATTTTTTGATGTGGGGGACATTGTACACTTGTAATTTATTCCACCAGGTCAGACTACTAATTAAGCTTCTATTTAGAGGTTCTGAAAAAAAATTGTATAGCACAATGCAGCAAAAAATATCTGATTTGTGACAGCCACGTACTGGTTTTGCCACCATGACAATGCAGCTGCTAACATAGCCATCTCAGTGCACCGGTTTTTTGCCCTACACACCTTACATCTCTGTGTGTGACTTTTTTTTGTTCTGTGAATTAAATGAGGCCTGAAAGTACAGTATTTTGACAAATAGAATAAATGAAGAAAATATCAGTGCTATCAAAACAGATGAGTTTGGAAAATGTTTCCAAGAATAGAATTGCAATTTTGGCAAATGTAGTAAGTGTAATGGAGAGTACTTTGAGGGTGATCGATTCAAAAAAATTTCAAAAATGATTTAAATACATAACTTTGAGAAAAGAATTTGACTTTGGGGGTGTGTACTCCCACGTAAGTGGTTTTCCTTTTTTTGTAACCCAAACTTAAAATACCGCCACTAGCTGTATGATTAAGTAAGTAGATGTAATCTAGAGTATTCTCTCAGCATCTTCCATGTGGCATTCCTATTTTTCTTAGGAAAACATAAATAATTTGTGTGATTTTGATATGGTATTTATTTCATGAAGCCAAATATGTCTCTATTAGATCTTTAAGGATCTTTAAGGATATTCTGCTAGATTATCACTAAGAAGCAGATACTGATTTTGATCATAACAAACATTTTCAGAGTAATGAATCATGGGAGGTGTCTTTAAAGTAAAAATTAATGTAAAATGTACCTTTCATCATATTGAGGACATAAATGAGCATCAAACAATATGCATTTTGGAAAAGCTAATACTGCAAAATAAAGCATTGTCATCAAGTCAATAAGGTTTTCTACGGCTGATTTTTAAGCTTCATGCAATTCTACCTTATAAATCCTGCCAGACTGGAAGATGTACACTGGTACAGATAGGAACTGGAAATACGGGGAATCCAGGACAGAGGAACCCCTCAGGACCAGTAGTGAGAGTGGTGATACCTGGAGGGTGGAGGGAATGTGGGGTTGAAAGGCGGAGTCAGTTACAGGGATCTACCTGTAACCACCTATCTGAAGGATGGACAGTGGAGGAGTGGGCGAAGGGAGACATCGGCCAGTGTAAGATATGAAAAAATAATAATAATTTATACATTTTCAAGGATTCATTTGGAGAGCAGAAAGGGAGGGGGAAAATGAGAAGCGGATAACAAGGGCTCATGCAGAAAACAAATATGCTGGATTTACAATGGATGGATGGATGGATTATGATAAGCATTGTACAAGCCTCCAATAAAATGATTTATTAAAAAAACATAAGGAGTTATAAGCTTCAAAAACAAAAAATGTTATATGGTTACATGCAAGGAAAATGAAACCCAAAAGGCCACAGTATCAGTGTTTCTGGAGCAACAAATAAAACGTGTATTTGTCTGTTTGCTGCTCTGTCCTACTGTCACCCTGTTTTCCCTGTGTACTTTCTCATACCTCTATTTTTATATACGTATTTGCCCACATGTGTATAGTCATCCTACCCTAATCATTATAATTATTAATCAGAGATATATAGTGATGGCAGTAACAGTCAAAAATGATGCAATATGACATTAAAAAATAAGAAAATCAATAGCAGGGTAGTGCCTAATGCATATAATTGATTATGTCCTTTTGCGCCATCATATGGGCCATAAATTAGAACAATAGTGAAGACTGGAAGCAGCTTCCGCCTCTTTTGTTTAACTCTGGTATGGCAGCATACTTTCTGCCATGCTAGATGTTCACATTGTAGTGAAGGGGAAGACTCTATTTACAAATTTTGAGAATAAGGTCTAAATCACAGTCCAGTACTTGCCTTTGATTAATCATTGTTGTCTCCCCCTAAACAACTGAATCATATTCATTTGTCTCCATTTAGATTTTAAGCAGAGAATGTTAGAAGTGTTTTACTTAAAAACCTACCTTTCCTTATTTTTAACAGGCTGGAAAGTAACGGAAGTTGTATAAAGAGAGAAGTAAAATGCATATAATTATTTTGTCCCTCAGAACTGAATGGAACTGCTGACCCTTGATCGGGTTTAGGCTGCAAAGTCCAACAAAATTTGATAACTCTAAAATTTTCTGAGTTTCATGAAAGAATATGAGCCTTGTTGCACTTTTGAGCAAACATTGGGCTTCTAACTATAAGACTGGCAGCCACTGTTCACATCACTGAAGAAAGATAAGGCTGTGTGCTCGATAAAGATTCATAGCGTCCGATATCCTGTGTATGGTTGCAATGCATGGGAATTCAATCATTGGCAGTAAGTTTAATTTTTTTTCATTTTTATTTTTATGTTAAATACAGGTAGGATATTTTCCCATTATTTTCTTATTAAAGGTGTACTTTTTAACAGAAGGTTTTTAATCTTTTTTCCCAACAGTTTTATTGGGAACGTATTTACATATGATATAATTGAATAGTTCAATCATCCAATAATATCAAGTGTACAATCATCAACAAATAAATTGTAGAGCACCCCCCAATGCTCACATTGCCTTTAATATGAGTTACAATCATAATTTACTCTGATGCTTCCTCCACCCTCGCCCTTCATTATTTACTCCCCAAATCCTCTTTCCCTTCCTATCACCCAACCCTCACCTCTGTTTTTCCTTTATCATCTTGTATAAGTTATTATTCTAATGCTTCATAACTGGGAGCCCCAACAGAAAACCTTGAAAAACAAAATCATATTAAAGTGGTAAGGATAGAATGATAAGGGCACAGAAACAAAAATACAAATTAGGCATAAGAAGGAAAAGTGTCCAATTTAATTCAGCACAATTAAGATTACAGTGGTTTCTGCCTGATTGCAGATCTGCCAGTGACTCAGTCTGACTAGGTAGTCAGCAGAAAGTTTTTCTTAACTGAGGCCCTTGTACTATGTTCTTTCTTTATAGTTCTAAGTATTCTGGATTTCAGGAAAGCATAAATTCAGCAGTTTCAGTCAATCATTTAGCAAGCAAGTATAAATCCTTAATTTAGCAGGAAAAATTATTTTAACTTAAGACATGTCAACATTTTCTGAAATATATTTAACCAGAAAATTTCAAGAAGTTTGATTAAGTGGTTTTTTTTTTTACAATACAGTATTTTATTTTCTCAGAGCTGATAAAACTGCAATCCATCACATCAAAACTGACCTTTCAAGTTGGTAAGAGGTTGAGTTTTAAGTAAATTCAATTTCAGGATTTCATTAGATTTTCAAGAATGAATTAAGAATGTCATAACTACATTTGAAGATGTGGTGTTTGGGATCCATGTTTACAAATGATACTATTGAGTAATTATCATACCTCAAATCAATGAGCATATATAGGTTTTGTTGTAAAGCATGACATGCAGTAGTTTCTTTTTTCAAAAAGTAAATCTACTTTCTATAATTCTATAGAGTCTTTAACTTAAAATGAAATCTTTTTCCAGACAGAAGGGAAAATTTATTTTCAAGCTAGGCAGGCTCTGAAAAAAAAGCATCTTTTCCTTCTGCATTGAAGTAAAGAAACTCAAGTTGTATGTGAAGGCAGTATTTTCCCATGAATCCCTAACGAAACTTCACCTGAGCAAACCAGATTGAGAAAGGTAAGCACCACAATATAACTGCCTAGGGAAAATTCAGAACGTTCACCTGGGTTTTTAATATTTTAAAATATTAAAGACAGTGTTATGGCAATATATTTCCCAGTACTTTTCAATTTTATTTGAGTTTCTGAGATCTTTTTTATACTACAATTGAAAGATGACAAAATTGTGAAATTATGATAAATATGTGTGTAATTTTTAAAGTATGGCTCCAAGGGCTCCAGCTAATACCTGCACACCACATACAAAATATGATTCAGGGTACCTGTGCCACCCACGAATGGCTGCCGAAGAGTTTGATCAGTAATGCAATTGTTTTGGTTTTTTTAGGGTGCCTTCAAAGAAAGTACCAAGCAAAACACAGGCTCCTCTGGGGCAATTGTATGACAGGTTACATTGAAGCTAGGCGAAATAAGCTGCTTCTTGAGGATTCTTAAGGGATAGTATTGATCGATATTCATAAACACACAAATGATCAGGAGACATACGTTTTTTTTAAAACCTTTTCCCCCACCCTCACCCTACAGCTCTCCTTCCCTTTAGAATGTCATAACTACATTTTAAGATGTGGTGTTTGGGATCCATGTTTACAAATGATACTATTGAGTAATTATCATACCTCAAATCAATGAGCATATATAGGTTTTGTTGTAAAGCATGACATGCAGTATTTTCTTTTTTCAAAAAGGGAGCATGGTTTCAGTCCCCGGACTATGCCAATACTGCCATTTGATGTGGTTTAAATCACAGTGCACAGAAATCTTTGAGGAAGGGTTAAAGAGATGGTAACACCACTTTCAGAAATCTATCGACTTACATGGAAGGATGACTTGAGAAGGCATGACTCTCTATTTTAATAATGTAGGTTCCTATGATTTTGTAGCAATAATTCTGACTCATATATGTGTAGCTTTTATATTCATAATTATATCCAATAAATGACTCCATGTTTAATTTTCATTTCTCTCTCTCTCTCTCTCTCTCTCTCTCTCTCACAAATGGGGACATTCTATAGATAAGATAATCTGTTAGGAGTTCATTTTGTGTTGGTATCACATGTAAACTCTTTGGGCTTGAGGATTCTTGATGGAACACAGTCCTTTTTGAAAGGACATAGACATTGGAGATAAATGAGATAAGCTAGACACTAGAGCTGTTCTAGTGGTTCTCAAACTGGGGGTTGCTAAAGCCACATTTCTGATGATCTCAGGACCTGAGACACTGTTTCTCTATATGTTTCCAAGTGGGCCCACCCACATGCAGATGCACCCACAAATAGGGTCACCACAACATGAGGAACGGTCTTAAAGGGTCGCAGCTTTAGGAAGGTTGAGAACCAGTGAACTAGAGTACTATCTAATCACTGGGAGTAAAGTCTAATCACTTGGAAGTGGTGACGTTGAGCTATAAACACAGATGAGTGTACGGAAAGAACCAGCTAACATGGAGAGAAACTCAGAAAGCATCCCCTAAATGATTATTTAAGGCACATTTTGATTTCCACCAACCAATCCTGATTTAGGGAAACTCCATGAGTGTAAGTAAGAATGGAACATTTGATCACAGGGTTTTCAATGGCTAATTTTTCAGAAGTATATTTCCATACTAATGCATGCACTAATAACAATGCCCTCCCTCCCTCTCATACACTCTTTAGGTCCTAGAACCTAAGCTTATGGGTAGCAACCACACACCTCAACTCTTGCATCAAATGGTGACTTCACTTTTTTATTAGAATATAAATATATGCCTATAAGGAGTCCTCGTAAAGTAATGAGCTTACATTTGGGCCTGCTTATTACAAGGTCAGCAATTCAAAACCACCACCTGTACCTAAGAAAAATATGAGCTTTTCTGCTCTGATAACTATTTAATCCCTGGGAGACCCAGAGGGCCATTTCTATTCTGTTCAGGTTTGCTATAAGTGGGAGTCAACTTGATGGCAAGTTAGGTTGGTGTTGGTTTTTATATATATCCATTAAAAACACTTGGAAAAGTATCCTAGTTAGGACCCTCCGTCCCCGCACACATTCTTAAGCACACATTCTCATGACTTGAGACCACCATAATAATATTTAGATGTAATAAATATTTCCTTCCCTGTCTTAAAAGGGGTAGTTATTTTTTATCCTTCTGAGATAAGTTGGTGGTCATAAATTAAGACCATCAATATGAATACCACATCATGGAATCATAGGAAGACCCAAACTAAGCTACTGATTACAGTTCATGATGAGAATTTCTCTATAGTGGTGGTTCAGAGGTTAGACAATCAAATAGGGATTCAAACCCACCACTGGTTTTCAGCAATACGATACTATAGTCTTCTCCTAAGAAAATTACAGCCTAGAATAACCCTATGTATAAAATCTACTTGCCTACCAAGGCAGTCAAAGTGTGACTCATGACAATGCAACTCTATCAGCCCAATTTTCACTTATGGACAACAATTTTCATTTAAGGGGCAGGTCCCTAAGGGCTGTTTTGCCTGTATCATCTAGCGATAGGGCCTAGAAAATTGATTCTCAAATGCTTGAGGGAAAAGCTATTCATGTTGCTGGCTCAATTGTCTGAAGGAATTCACAGAAAGCTGAATTCAAGAGTGGCGCCATAAACGAATTTGGGGTTTCTACTGTAACCTGTAACCCTCTGCGTATTCAGTGTTTAGAAATGTAATCTCTACTACAATTTCTTTTTTGTTCATCAATTTTATTTAAAATGCCTTGACTATAAACATACTGGAGTACACTTCCTTAGTTAGCTAGTTAGTTAGCAACTTCCTTACATGGCCACTTGGCTGTAATATTAACTTTTAAAACCCCAGACACTATTCATTTCAATGGTCAGGTGTCATCATTGTGTTTTTAATGGTGCTCATTTTTTCAGTGCTCATGTCATGAAGGTCACCTGGGAGAATAAGGTCACCTTAGAAGAACTAATTATCCTCAGATTAGGGCTTCAAAGTAAGTGCAAGTTCTAATGTATTTCTATATTTATATAGCTAAATTAGGTCATTAGGCATGCTGCTATCCAAGGAAAAGTCATCAATGGAAGGAGACAGACATGTTGGATTCAAGGTCTGAGTTGTGCTCACTTAAGCCTCAGTCTCAGTGTCTTCATACACTTCAAGGACCTCAAGAAATTGTCACCAGCCACTTTTGAGCTTAGGACTCCGTTCTCAGTCCATTCCTGGAAGAGAAGGAGTTTTAAACATGCATGTATCAGGTGCTTTATCCTTGGCAAAATAGGGAGGGTACTTTGACTCATGTTTCTACTACTTCAACCAATACCAAAAAGTTACAGGAGGCAAATATATTGTGAAAAACGATGTACGAACCCCCAATAAAATGATTTATTTAAAAAAAAAGAGTTATAATCACCAATAGAAAAAAAGTCCCATGATGGAAATTTTTCTGATCTGTATGTGGTCTGACTTCATTCCCACCACTGTGTAAAAACTTCAAGGCCCTCCTCTTAAAATCTAATAATAGTCTTATTATATCTGATCCTCAGAGTTTCCTGGTACCTCTTGCATCAGACTGTCATTTAAATACAGTACAAAAAGCACACCATTTGTTCTCTCTATTGCATATGGCTTTTGTTTTACTTTCACTTGGCCAGTTTCCAAAGGTGGGCCTGTCCTACCTGCACAAGTATATTAAGGTATACACTTTAGTAGCTGAAATTAAAATATATATGCATATATACCTATATAGGTTTTTTATTATTTAAAAATACCTATGTTGGTGCTAAGACATATTCTTTAATATTTTATTCTGTCTTGTTTGAGAGTTGGACAGATGGCAGGGAATTATATCGGCTTCCCTCTGAAAGTAAACCATACCAGTTGCTTTGAAAAGGAAGTTGCTTGTGCCTACAAAGAAAAATTAAAATTTGAGCAGGTCATTTTGTTTTCTCTTCTCATCAAATGCTCTTTGACTAAAGTCAAAGAAATGTCAAGAGTGGTGCTATAGAAAGAACCTTTCTCATAAAATTAGTAAATAAATTTCAATTGATAAGGAAAGGTAAGTTAACTTCTGTATATATATATATATATATATATATATATATATATATTCTCATCTGTAATCAGAGAAAGTTAAACACTATGATCCATGAGGTCTACAACTTGAAAATCCTATAATTTCTTTCTTATTGCTATTAGGTTTCCATAGTTATTTCCAACTCGTATTGACCCTTTACACAACAGAATGAAACACAGCCCATTGCTGAACCATCCTCATAATTATTCCTAAGCTTGAGCTCATCATTGTAGTCACTTTGCAAATCCATCTACTTGAAGGTGTACCTTTTTTTTTTGATGTTCCTAATTTTTTGCTGCCTCTCTACTTTGTGGGACACAATGTCCTTCTCTAGGGGCGGGTCTCTTCTGACTATACGTCTAAAGCATGTAAGATGAAGGCTCTCAATCCTTGTCTCTAAAAATCCTTGTCTCTCTTCGTCTGAGACAGATTGTTACATCCTTTTGACAGTCCATGGTACTTTCAATATTCTTCTCCAGCACCTAATTCAAACCCATCAATTCTTCTTTGTTCCTTTTCACTCAATGTCCAACTTTACATGCATATGAGGTATTAGAAAATACCAGGCCCTGGGTCAGGAACACCTTAGTATCCAAAGTAACATTCTTAATCTTCAATACTCTAAAGGAGCCTTGTGAAACAGATTTATGAATGCAAAGGGTCTTTTGATATCTTGACTGCTGCTTCCATGAAGATTGATCCCATATCCAAGCAAGACCAAAATCTTTTACAACTTCAAACATTTCTCTATTTATCATGATGTTATGTTCTGGTCCAGTTATGAAGGCATTAAGATTATCTGCATTGAATGGTAGTCCATCCAGAAGGCTGAATTCTTAATCTTTATCAAGTGCTTTAAGTCCTCTTCACTTTCCTGAGGCAAGGTTGTGTCGCCTTTTATCACAGGCCATTAATAATCTTTGCTTCCATCCTGCTGATACATTATTTTTTTTGCATGATCTATCAATTTTCCTTTTAGGAAGGTCATGTACCAATCCCATTTTATTATTCTCTCCCAGTATCTGGGTGGTAATAAAAATGGCATTTGGATTTTTAGCTAAAGTAATATACAGTGAGATCTTTTTCTTAGATTGAATGTAAAAAAGAAAATAAACTTCAATTCTCTGCCATTAAGTCAATTCCAGTTCATAATGACTATTCGGTTAGTGATTAGCCATTGGGATGCTACCTGACGGGTCAGTAGTTTGAAACCACCAGTCATTTGGCAGACAAAAGAAAACCTTTTCCACTCCTAAAAGACTTACACATCTGTGAAACTCTCGGGGGCAGTTCTAACCGATCCTAGAGGGTCATTATGAGTGTGGTTGAATATTCTTCTTTTTAAAAAGACTCCATGGCCTTGTCTTTGAGGACAAATTAATGAGAATACAGACGATACTCACTGCTCTCAAGCCAATTCCAGTCATTTGTGATCTTACTACTAGACAGAGTAGAGCTGAGCTGCCCATCGGGTGTCCAAGATTTTCCGCCGTGGGTAGACAGCCTCTTCTTTCTCCCTGGCACAGCTGGCAAGTTCAAAATGCTGGTCTCGGGATTAGCTGCTCAATGCACAACTCACTATGGCCCCCAAGTTCCTTGAGATGGGGTCATTTTTTGCACATGTGTATTTGTATCTTAACCGTAGCACTGTGGGGTTCATTTGCTATATCGAAAATATTTGTTTTTATTCTATCTATTGGAGCCGTGGTGGTGAAGTGGCTGCACTTTGGGCTTCCCTCCCTTGGTCGACAGTTTCTGACCACCAACAGCTCTCGGGGAGAAAGACTCTGCTTTCCATCTCTGTAGACACTCTCAGGGATGCACAAGGGGGTGGTCCCAGTGAGTCAGGGTGGGCTCCATGCTAGTGAGTGTGCTTTCACTTTATTGGAACTTACAGCTAACACTTAGAAGCAATTATCCTTTGATTTAATTGCTTTATGCAAAATGACAAGTTATATTTTACTGTAAGCAAATAGCAGCATTATAGAATTTTTGTCATGGTACCATATCTGCTAAAGTATAAGCCGACAAGAATATCAGCCGAGGCACCTAATATTACCAAAAGAAAAAGCTGCATTAAAAATGTGCTGAAAATGGGTTAAACTTGAGTATATCTGATAATATTTTCTCAATTCAGTGGGCTCTACTACTAATCTCATCAATGTTTTTTCTGTTTTTCTTCATTCCTAGAAAAACCTTAATGTTTCAAAAGACATAGTATGGCCAGTTTTTAAAAAAAATACCCTTATTTTCCCATTATTTTTAGAATGGCAATATATCTGATGCAGTCTGGTTAATGAGCTCTAGGTGATGAGCCTTACGGAAAAGTATCCTTTTGGAAAAAAATTCCTTTCCTGAACTGGAAGAACAGTTTGTCGAAAGGAGAACACTTTGCTCCCCTTTGTTTTTACCCTGTTTTCCCACCTGTAAAACACATCTTGCAATCATAAAGATAAAAGACACAACCAGGGAGAAGGGAGAAGGAAGATAACTGATAACATTTCTGAACTCTTGCATGCCCACCATCAGTTGTCTCATTATATGAGACAAATTAATCTTTAACCTAAGTCAGCTTGTTTGGTCTTCTGTAGCAAAGAGCTAAACATAACCTAATTTTCACTGATTCACTAGCATTAATCATCTGAGCATCATGCTAGACACATTTATGTATTTTATATAACTCTTGCAATGTTTTTTTTTTATTTTGGTTACAATGGAAGGGATAATTTCCCCGTTTAACAGATAATGCAACTGTTATTTTAGACTTGTGCAAAGGGCAATAGTTGAACTTCATTGTTTGGTGCACTTCCCTGAATTCTGTTGTCTCCCTGATGATACTGAAATTGTCTACCAGTTGCTCAGTATGCTGAATATATTTTATAGACTATTTATGGACAGTCTTAGCTTATCAGTCTTTTGGCTACTATTCTATAACACAGAATTTCCATTTAGTTATGTATGTATTATAGTGGGTGTACTGAGGATGTGTGAAGGGAAAGATAAACCCTTAATTTGAGTATATTAGGATGAATTAAAATTGCCTTTTTAAGTACAAGAAACAAATGATTTTCTTGAAGTATTTTTTGTCGTGGTTGTTTTTTGTAATAAATATATAGATTGCTTTACAACTGCCCATCAAAACCCCTACTTGTACCTGAGATTTTTAAACATTCCACATAACAATCTTCATATCTTTTTCGTGCTTCTTAGGTTCATGGCAGGAGTAGTAAAGTAGGTAAAAGTTATATAATGAAATTCATTTCCAATGAAATCAATAAATGGTCTTGAGTCAGGTGCTAAGCTGAGTCAAGAGAGAGGAAGGAAATGCTAGATAATGGGGGGGGGGAACCCTGCACAGGAAAACAAGGGACAGGAAGGACAGGTGATAACCTAGTTCTTCTGTGGATTAAAAAATATCATTTCACCTCCCTGAATCTTTGTATTTTATTTGAAGATTGAGGGTGTAAGACTTTAAGTATTGCTTCCATCTGTCATATTTTAATACTATGAAATACAAGCTTGTCTTCTTGCATCCCCTTAGCTAAAACAGGAGGATGTGCTTTTTTTGTCGATTGTCCTCTCAAATTAAGAAGTTTTCTGTTATTTTTCATTCATTCACTTTCTTCCAAAATGCACACTGACATACTAAATCTCTTCATATATTTCTATTGCTGCCATAACCCATATCTAAGACTTTGTCCTCTCTTATCTGGGCAACTACATAACCTTTCTATTATGCTTGATTGACTTTGTTTCTTGCCACATCACAATGCAGCCACCACAATTGTCTTTGAGAAAAAAAAAATTGTTACTTTCCTTATTGAAACCAGTTCTAAATTTCTCATGTCTTCCCACTTCATTTAGACTAGAATCTAAATACATTATCATGAATTTCTGTTCAATATATCAAGTTTCTTCCTTTTTCTTGCTTCTTAAATTCTAGACTTCCTATCTCTTTTTCCGTTCCTTGAATATTTCTTTTCTTTTGCCCACAAACGCTTGCTCTTCATCTCTTCATATAGTGCTCTGGCACTGGTCACCCCTTGTTCTTCCTCTTTACACCTCAGCTGTTCTGGCTTTCCTTATCATTATTTTAAATCAAACCGGTACCAAACATCCAGCTGCATTATCCTCAATATTATTGAGTATATTATATCCCCTTATGTGATAAATGGTAATTCTGGATTTCATGTAACTGTAATCATAATCCCATCACAGACCTTTTGTTTACTGTTTATCTTGCTTACTCTTACTTGTAATTGATGTACAGTGTAATATGCTACAGCTGAGAGGAGAAAAGCTGCTTCTGGAGTGGCCTGGGGAAAAGCCTGCATGAGTAAGATTAGGAGGAGGCCAATACCTACTGTGAGCATCCTGCCAGAGGCCCCAAGTCATGTTTATGTCAATAAGATATAGGCCGTTGGTAGGGAATAGATTATTATACTGGAGTGAAGGGTTGGCTAGATTTAATTCCACCATCGATATTTGCTTTAACTCCCAAAGACTTTCGCTGCCTGAGACTAGTAAGCAGGTAGGGAAGAAGATGATCAGATTCACCTATGAGCAATTGTGAACAAGGTTTAGTGAAGTGCTGTCGTGCTGCATATAAAATGCTCCCTCTGAGACATGTGGTGGCCCTCACTGGCCAGAGCTAGGATTAGAGATTATCCTCTGGTCCCAGCCTGGTTTACCCATTGTCAGACCTCTTTTTGACTGAACAGCACCCACCACCACAAAAAACATTTGCTTAGTGATTTTTGATGCGTTTCTGTGGGACTCTGCTGTGTTTCACAGAGCCCAGAGTCTTGAGGAAATAGACTCAATTGTAGCAGGAGTTGGGGCAGAGGGGTAGAGCAGAGGATCATCGCCAAAGAATTTTTCATTTGGGGCTTCTTCAATTGCCAACATCTCAACACTAATTTGGAATTCTTAAAAAGAAAAATATTACCAACAGTCATAATTCTTTTTTGAATTTTATTTTCTCCTTAGACATAATAAAGTCCCCTGATGGTATAATGGATTATGCATTAGGCTTCTAACACAAACTCTGGTATTCGAAACCCTCAGGTGCCCTGTGGAAGAAGGATGAAGTTTTCTCCTTCTGTGAATATTGACAGTCTTGGAAATCCAAAAGGGCAGTCTTGGTCTCTGTACAGTAGGGTTGTTATCAATGAGAATTGACTCTACAACAAGGAGTTTGATTTTTGTACATCAGCAAAATGCTTGCAAATATAGCTTAAATATTTAGTCAAGATGTTAAGAACTCAGATTTCTTTATGTTCTGTTGCCATAATGTGAGGTAAGCTTTATGTGGTTATGGACCCGTCTCATTTCCTCAGTCACAGGACATTACTTAAAGCAATGCTTCACCCAGTGAGAAGTCTAGTCAATAATTACTGAATAAATGAGTAAGAGTCCAGAAATTGCCATAAACTAAATCACCCACAAGTGTATAAGCAGTGCTCATAGATGCCACAAATGTCTATTGCATAATGTAGGAACTAAATCCCAAACCCACTACCATCTAAGCAATTCTCACTTACAGTAATTCCATGGGACACAGTAGAACTGTCCATAATGTTCCTGAAGCTGTAATTCCTGTGGCAGCTGACTGTTATATCTTTGTTTAGCCACTGGCCTATTTGTTAGCAATTGAGAACTTTACCTACTGTATTATCCAGCTACCTATAGAGAAGGAGGTGGGGAGTTAAATTGGCAAAAACATGTGGCAATACCTAATATGTTGCTATATAAACATTTATTACTAAAAAAAAAAAAAACATTGGGAAAGCATACAGAGGAAAAAACAGGTTTCAACCAAAGAAAACCTTGAATATTTGGTAGGAACTTTCAGCATTTTTGTTAGGTGCCTTTTCTAATATATGATGACAGTTGACAGCAATCTAATCTTTAGATTAAAGATTGTTCAGACAAAACAAACTGAACATATAGACAATTGGAACTGTCCATTGAAGGATCATCGGATCTCATGAACTAATATATTATTCAATCATTGTCATATGTGTATTATAATAAAAATGATAAATAATGAATGCCAGTATTTATCCCATCTTAATAATAAAGTGAAAATAGTCCATGAAACACACTTCAGTCACTGATAACCCTCTGCCTTAGATCATCTCAGAGTTGATCTTATCTTCAAATGAATCCTGTCCAGAGTGTCTACAAAGTGTCCAGGATGGGAACTAGCAAAATATCTGTCAATTAAATAACTGTAGTTTCATGATTAGATTACAGCAATTTAGAGGCTTTTATTTACTAACAGTTGAGATTTGATAACTGTATATAAAATATTTGCACTCTGATTTCAGTCACATTGAAAGCACTTAGGGATATTTGTATGATGATAACTATATGATAGGAAAATGTTTAAAATTTGAAGTTATTCTGTTGGTACAAAAATCTGGGTTTTTTTTGTTTAAGTTTAAAAGGAAGGGCACCTTTGCTGAAGAATGTACTTCTGAAGAAAGTCAAAAGTAATAGACACTTGTGATTTAAAGACACACCACAGTTGACCCTGGAAAAACACAGGTTTATATTGTTCTAATACACCAACTTGGATTTGTAAAATGTAAAAGCCTTTTTGTATACTAATTATACCCATGTGGACATTTCATCTCTAGTAAATTCTGTATAGCACTAAATTGTGATCAATCATATTTTTCTTATATTTTTCACATTTAGTGGGAACCATAGTGGTGCAAATGCTCTCAAGTAGAGAAAAGTCATGACATTATAAGAAGTTAAATTGGTTAATAGGAATGCAATTTAAGGACTATTGTAAAAAGAGATTGGAAATCTATGAAGTCCATCACTGAATCTATGTGAGCTGGCATCAAACTTGCACTTTCAAAAAATAATTTTATTAGCATATAATTCATATATCATACAATCAATAGTTTATATTAAAAGGTGATATTAAAAAGGTGATTATATTAAAATAAACTATTAAAATAGTTTATTTATATTAAAAGCAGATTCTTACTTTCCTGCAGCCATCAATGCAGTCACTTTCTCAATAGTTTTAACTATTCTGGACTTCATGTACAGAACAATACACTATGAAGAAAAAAAAAAGAAAACCAATGATGTGAAAACTTTGTTACCATTGAGAGTGATTATATATATATATCCATATATAATGGATGGTTTAACTATGTAATTTAACTATGTAAATATCTAAAGAATATTGAAAAGAAATAGTGATTTGTACATTTGTACAATTAAAAAAACTCATTTTGTAAGAAAACGAAAGATAAATGAGGCCTGATAATAGCTCAGGACAAACATTTTGTTTGAAGCTAATTTAATGAAAACTGATTCATTTTCTTTTTTGAGGGGGCATCACTGCCTTCTGGTGGAGCTACCCATCCTTGCTCCTGAAGAGCTGCTGCGGAATTCGAACTGTCAAGCCCATGGGCCGCAGTCCCGCACACAACCACTTTTGCCATCGGGACTCAGCCCCAAGTTGATTCATTTTCATATTATTAAAAGTGAATGGAGATTTTCTGTGTAGATGGGCATATTTTGGTAAAAGTTTCTGGAATTGGTAACATAATTCAACCAGATTTCATGTTAGAAAATGGCATTGATTACCACATTATATTCAAAGATCATATATCATAGGTGTACTTTCAATGCAAATATACCTTTGGAAAAAGTATAGAGCAAATATAAATATAAAGATGGTGAAGGCAAATATGGGAACACATGTCAAGGGGTATGAACAACAGAAACCATGTGGGAAGGGAGACAGTGGTCAATATAAGATATGATAAAGAGAATAATTCTTAATTTATCAAAGATCATGAGGGTGAGCAGAGGGGGAAAGAGGAGCTGATATCAACAGCTAAAATAGTAGATGTTTAGAAAATAATGATAGCAACATATATGCAAATATGCTTGATACAATTGATGTATGGGTTGTTCTAATAGCTCTAAGAGCCCCCGAAAAAATTATCTTAGCAAAAACAAAAAACCCAAGATAGTATATATTTATGACTTATACAGGTTTTATTTCCCCTACTTGAATATGAAAAGAGAAAGGGATTCTAATGGCAGAGGCACCAAATATATATCAGTTTGTCTTACTGTGGTGACGTGGGTTTTGTTGTAATGTTGGAAGATATACCAGAGGTGTTTCACATGTCACCTGATGGGCAGGTTTCAGTAAGGCCTCCAGACTTTGACAGGCTATGAAAGAAAACTGAAGATCTAAATATGAAGTGTTCAATGTAAACTTTTTGGATTACAACGGATCCAAATGTCCCATCGTCTCACTGCAATTAAGTGCCAGGCTGATAATGGAAAAGTTGGTGGTTTAAGCTCACCAGCTAGTTCCTGATATACAGGTAACTCTATAATTTCTAGTTCACAATTTTACTTTGTCTGGCATAGTTGCTGTGAGTTGGGATTGACTGGAAGGCAGTGGCTTTGGCTACTTTGAGTAGTCATCATCCATGGGTGGGTTGTAAATTGGGTGGTAAAGTCATTGAAGACTTTTCAGGAAGAAAGGTTGTAAGATCCAAGCTGGATTTGTAACAGTGGGAATGGGAAGGAATGAACACTTTGAAACAGATGCCTCTCTATAATAAGTTCACATTGACTCTTTCATGTCAGCAAGAGGTCTCAATATTTCAGGAAAATAAAATAATCCAATTCATATGAGGCATTGATCTTTCCAAATTCCCTCATTAGACATTTTTAAGTTGATATGAATAGAAATGCAAATATACTAATTACTTGTTCTATTTTTATATCTTAGTACAGAGAAAGAGAAAAAAAGAGGAGTTCTATTCATGTGTCATAGTCTGAGACTTATGGTAGTTTGCTAATTATAAGTTCTATTGTACTGGTCTCAAAAAGAATTCAAGACTTGAACCAAGTATAGAAAAAGTTCCCAGACACCAGTGATTGCACAATTGCAAAATTTGTTGCCAACATGTCAGCTTGCCTTAGTATTTTTGTAGACCAAAAGGTCAGAGAGTTATTTTTTTGTTTGTTTCTTATAAAAAATTGTGATGTCTAACAATAACACTTCCTTACTTACAAACTTAAAAGCATGTGTTGACCTCCTGGAATGCTGACTGTATTTCCCGCCCCCCCCCACCTCTTTCTTCTCTTATAACCATCTATTGAATGAAAAGTAATCATACTTTTATTTTTTCATATATTTCAGATAAAAACATTTTGAGATGCCTGGTGTTAAGATTGTATGTATGTGAATGTATGTTCAGAATTAAACTTACAGTAGATGTCTTCACACGGATCAGACTTTATATTCTGGTCCAATTGTTTTAGTGAAATTAGCTGCCTTTATAGTTCACTATACGAGCTTTGTTGGCATAGTGTTTGCATGTTGGGCTGTGACAAAAAGATTAGCAGTTCCTACCCGCATCTTCTGTGAGGGAGAAAGACGATAGAAGAGTAGTCTCTGAAACTCAGAGGGGCAATTCTCCCCTGTCCTACAGGGGTCTTCTGAGTTGGCATCAAGTTGATGGCAGTGAGTTCTTGAAACTAGTTCCTGAAATTGCACATCTAACATAATGTATCTCAAAGGCTTACCCATGCAATTGGAGTGAAATCAGTTGGCTGAATGTCACTTCTTTCTATAAAAAAATAATCTTCAAAATTAAGTGATGTGGTCACAAACCAACAAAAAGAGAGTGATTCTTCCCATATAACTCATTTCGGCTCTATTATTACCACAATGGTTTTAGAATTTAGGTCTCCAGAACTTGGAAGAAATAGATTTCTGTGTTTTCAAGCCACAACATGTATGCTACTTTGTGACAGAATCTATAAGTAGCTAATATAGGACCTACTCAGAGTAGAAAAAATTCCTTGTAAAAGAAAAGTCAATGGGCAATTTTGTGCAAACATGTACATATATTATGGTCTTTATTATTACTATTAAGTACTTTTCATAGAGGTACTTACATCTCACAATCCATACATTCATCCAGTGTGTCAAGCACCTTTGAATATATATACTGCCATCATCATTTTCAAAGCATTCTCTTCCCACTTGAGCTCCTGATATCAGCTCCCCATTTCTTCCCCCTCTCTCCTCCTGCTTCCCTGCACATATTTTTATTATTTGTAATTAAGGAGCTCTGGCGGCACAATGAGTTACTAGTTGTGGTGCTAACCAAACAGTTTGTACCCATAAGTCATTTCACTGCAGGAAAATAAGGCAGTCCATCTCCATAAAGATTTATAGACTCAGAAACCCCAAAGAATTTTTCTACTCAATACCATAGAGTCATGACATCTTGTCAATGGCTCTGTGGTTGTTGTTGTGAGGTATCGTTGAGTCGAAAGAAACACTGTCCAGTGCTGAGTCATCCTTAGACTTGGTATTCTATGTTGAGTCCATCATTGCAGCCACTGTGCCAATCCACCATGTCAAAGTCTTTCTCTTTTCAGCTGCCCCTCTAGGTTACCAAACACGAAGTCATTTTCCAGACACTGGTCTCTCCTGGCAACATGTTCAAAGTATATGGGATGAAGTCTCACCATCCTTACTGCTAGGAGGCATTCAGGTTATTTAATCCAATATAGATATGTTTGTCCTTTTTTGCAGTCCATTATAACTTTCAGTGTTTGGGGCTAGCACCACAATTACAATGTGGGCTTTATTAAAAGTCCAAAATAAAAAAAAAATTAAAAAAATAAGTCTAAAATCTAGCATATACATGAGGCCATTGGAAGAAAATATCCTGGTTTATTGTGGCTGGTGCACCTCAGTCTGCAAAGTAATACCCTTAATTTTTAACCCTTGAAAGAAGTCTTGTGCAGCAAATTCACCTAAAGGAGCCCTGAGGGCATCAGCATTATACATTGGTCGCTATCTGCTAGGTCAGCGTTCAAAACCACCAGCTACTCCTTGAGAGAGGGATGCGCCTTTGTACTCCTGTAAAGAATAATAGTCTCAGAAACCATCAGAGGCAGTGGAACCTTATCTTATAGGGTCACTAAGCATCATCATTGGCTCCACGGCAGTGATACCGTTTCATTGAACATGATGTCCTCCAGGTTCATCCATATTCAGAAGACTCAGAGCTAGTGAGGGTTTATAATTTTATTTAATGTTTTATTGGCCTCAATTTTAAAATGTAGATTTCCTTAATTGATGATGAAATAAAATACAACATGTTTATTTTACTATTGGTTAAAAAAAATTGTGATTTGATTAGGAAGCATCGTCTCAAATCCCAAATCAGACCACTCTCTGAGTACATAAATTAGACTCTGAAAGACAATCTCTTCAATTGTTCCCTGGTGAGAATGATATCAGCTCTAAATGTTGCTGAAATGATTTGACAAATTAATCAGTTCAGTCGCTACACAGAATAATTTTCATTCTGCTGCCCTCTGTCTTTGCTTATCTCATCTCCTAAGTAAGTACTTACCTCCGGACAGGAAATGAATTATTCATTGGGTTTATTTTGGTATGTAGGTTTATATGACCTGTTCTCATCCCATTTTTACATACCACAAGTGCCAATTAGCTTTCTCTTAATGATGCTTTACAGACCTGATAGCAATCTTGCCAGGAAATATTGGATTAGACTGTAAATTACTTTGCCAGATATTGGACTTCATGAATGATCTCAGCCAAATATTGAAATAAGTATTTTCTATGAATGTGTATTTTAGAGTTCTGAAGATAGGCCAATATTCCTTTTAAATACAAGTTGTATAATTATTCACCTTCTAGGCTTCTAAAGATACTTTAATTAATTTATTTTTTCAATTTTGGCTTTGAAAATAGCTTGCCTTGATCTTTTGATTTTTTTTCTTCAACCACAACAAGAGACTTACATATTGTAGCAACATATATAATTGTTTAATATGGATTGTACAGCACTTTGGGATTTGTCTCTATTACTTCTGGAGTCAGTTTTTAAGGCCTTATTGCTTTTCTGCCATCTGGAAATTGGTTACTAATTGAGACAGAATAACAGCAACTATTTTTAAGCAATCATGTTCTTTAAAGTGAAGGGAATTTGTAATATATTATAATTTATCAGAAAATTCATCATGGGGATACTTTTTCTCATTGGAGGTGAATTTGAAAATATGTATTTGTGAGTTTTTTAATGAAAGCAGAGTAATATGTGAGTTACTAAGAAAATTTTCTCACCATCATGTTGAGAAAGTAGAATTGTTATGAGTAGGAATTATTCTTAGGAGTTTTAATTAGATATCATAAAGAGAAGAGAGGAAAAATTAAAAAAAAGAATTGAAAAAATTCTTTGCAATCTTTCCAAGTCTCAGCAATTATATTTCTGATCCTCTAGTAAATTCCATAGTTCTTTTATTCTTTTCTTACATGAGTTTAACCTTTATGTGTCATACACAAGATATCTTCATTTAACATTATTAAACGTGTTTTTTCCTGGCTCCATGTTAGCTTCCAGCATTTTATTTTTACTCATGACAAATGACTGCTGGACACCTCTTCCATGTAAATCCACATGAGAATCCTGACTTCTTACCTATGCCAAAATCCCTTGTCCCCTCACCATGCTGGCAAAGTTGTTCAAAGCTGACTTCCTGGATGAAAACCCCTAAAGGTGAGCAGAGCATATATGAAACTAGTAAGTCCACAGGAGATATTTGAGCATAGTGGCTGAATTTAGACAGAGGGGCCTTTTTATTTTTTTAACTGTTGCTAGACAAGTGCAGTCACCAGTGATGTGTATAATACAGTTATTCAGAGTAGCCTATTATTGAACTCATACATCTTCTGGAAAATATACATACATTGGATAAACACTGCATATCCCACACCCTATTTTGATAAGTAACTACTGGGGCCTTAAAAGCTTGAGAATTGTCATCTAAATATGTAGCTATTAGTCTTTTCCTGTTTAGAGTAAGGAAAGGTGAAAAAAAAAAAAAAGACCAAAGTAGCCTTTAGTCCGAAAGATTGATGGACCACAAAAACCAAAACCTCCGTGACCCCGAGACCAGAAGGAGGGAGAGTGCCCATTAGTTACCACTCCTCTGTATCACTCCTGACTACACTGGAAGTGATTACAATTAAAGGTTGGACAGAGCAGGGGAACACATAATTCAAAATCATGAAAGGAAGCAGAATTATGGAACTGATGAACACTGCTAGAATCCTTGAGACTGTGGCCCTGAGCTATTCCTCAGACCTGGAACTGAACTCACTTTGGAGGAGCATCTTGTAGCTAAGCAGACTATAAAGTTAAGGCTAGCAAGTGAGGACTGTGAATCTCAAAACAATAAAGTATACACGACCCAAGTGGCAGAATTTTTCCAAAAAGAAAATGAAGAAGGCAGGAAGGGAAATAGGAAACCTAGGGAAATTTTTGGAAGAATGCTGTTAAAAGGTCACAAAACAAAGTGTGTAAGTTTTTGAATAGACACTAATTTGCTCTGTAAAGTTTTGCCAAAACCATAGTAAAATGTTGAAAACAATTGCAGCTCTATAAAAATAAGTGTACTTGATGTTACGTTTCAACCCCATACTTGTATCCATGCAGTTGAAAATGGGCAGGGTGATAGCAGAAAGAGTCCAGTGGTACCTAGAGTCCACTCTACAACACACAGCACAAAAGGATGGCAAAATACGATGTAGTCACATCATATTCACCATCGTATCACAAACACTTATAGAATAATAGATGATGACCTGCCTTTGGCTTT
This sequence comes from Nesogale talazaci, assembly GCA_004026705.1. NCBI lineage: Eukaryota > Metazoa > Chordata > Mammalia > Afrosoricida > Tenrecidae > Nesogale > Nesogale talazaci. The sequence goes on along the minus strand of PVJH01007416.1, from coordinate 22,214 downwards.
AAACTCTTTCCAATCTGCATGACCACATTTTATCATCTTGGATGAATTTCTTTCTCTCCATTTTCCCCAACACATAGGGAAAAGGCCTTTGCTCATAGTAATAAATAGATATAAGAAGTTTCCTTGCTGCTTTGGCTGCAAATATTCAGTATCATTTCATTATTGCAATCTCCAGTAAGAGATGTATTATCATTCCATTATCTTTTACAGTTTTCTGCATATGTCTGTGTCACCTAAATATCTTGTTCCCTTTTCCATTTCCCTTTATCTGTATCTTACTTGTCCAGCTTGAAGACTCATCTTAAGAGCTTCTGCTCTCTTTAATGCACATGGGGGCAGTGACAGCCTATGGCCAAATTCACTCCTTCTTTACAGAAGACTGGGTTTGATTCCTAGTCAATATACCTCATGTGAAGGCACTGCACATCCGTGTGTGGATGCTTCTGGAATAGATTCCAGTGGAACTTCCAGCCTGGGAAGAAATGTCTGATGGGCTACATCGGGTGTGTGTGTGCAATGACAATCTCATGTATGACACGAGTGTCATCCTCAACCAATAATAAATATGAAGACTCTTAAAATCGTGCAAGTTTCAGGCTGAAAGTACACATATGTAAACAAATATCTTCTGTATAAAGAGGTCAGTTCGACCCAAAACTAACTCATTTTTCTCCAGCTAAGCCTGAGGACCATTCATTCATCAGGTTATAAACATACATTATATAATAAAAGAATTTAATGTGAAATTCTGGGATATTCCTCTATTTATGAAATCTAGCATTGAAAAAATGCATCTCACAGTTCAGTGATCCAAGTGCTTATCTTGTTTTTTTTTAATCTTGCTGTTTATTTATTTTCCCCTCTCCTTATTTGTTTGATTTTCAGCTCCTGCTGTGATATGACCCTTTATTTCTCCAAATGCAAATTACTACATAGCACAGTACTTGGCACACAGAATTGGTTTGAGGATGCTACCTGCAACAGGTATGTGAAACCTGCATCATATACTTGCCTTTTTTTTGCATCATGATTTTGGACCATATAGATTTATTTTTAAACTTGAAATGAAATTTGTTCTAAAGGATCAACTTCCTGTGCCAGACATGTTATTTTTCTCTTCTACGATCAAGTGTGATGCTGTGGTAGGTTGTATTTTGTTAAGATTCCAGGAGCTATGTCACTGGTATTGCAAATAACAACAGGACTGCTAAAAAGTAAACAGGTTTCAGTAAAGCTTCCAGTCAAAGAAAAGATTAATAAGAAAGAACAGGCTGTCCACTTCAGAGAATTATCCATTGATTACTTCACGGATAGAAACAGATCATTGACAGATGCTGAAAGCCTCTTGAATAGCAGCAGAATATTGCCAACGATGAGCCCCTCAGGTCAGAAGGCCCTAAAATATAACTGACAAAATGCTACCATCGCAAAGTAGAGTTGATCATAATGACAGGAATGGAGGGAGCTTGCTGGAGGGAAACCTTTACTGATGGTGCATGGATTAACATGAAAAGCGATAACTCAAGCACCTATTGATAATTGAAACTTGCAGTGATAGAAGTGTGAATCTCAGAAAAGTGGACTTCATTAAAAAATAAAATGGACATATAAGACCTGTATCTTAGGTATTAATGAGCTGAAATTGATTAGTAGTGACCATTTTGAACTAGAAAATCATGATTTACTCTTCTGGAAATGACAGATTCAAGCGACATGCTGCTGCATTCATAATCAAAAAGTACATATAAAGCTATATCTTGAAGTACAATGTTATCTGGGACAGAATAATATCTATCTGTATACAAAGAATTCACATCAATATAATTATTAATCAAATTTATATGCCGACTACTAAACTAAGTAATGTAATTAAAAACTGTCTTTAGTCAGAAATTGATTAAACATGCTATCACGATTTATTGATAATCATTGGCAATTGGAAAGCAAAAGTTGGAGACAAAAAAAAAGAAAAAAGGGCTGAGTCCTGGTGGCGTAGTGGTTGTGCGCAGGATTGTGGCCCACTGGGACAGAGGTTCAATTCCAGCAGTGGGGCTGGGCCTCCTACTCCCACCACCGGAAAGCAGTGATGCACCCCCCCCTCAAAAAAAAGAAATAAAAAAGTTGGAGACAAATAGGAGGGAATAGCAGTTGAAATATGGAAACAAAGCTGGATTTTTTCATTATAAATATTTTCCCCACAACACAAATGGTCAGTATACACGTGGTCTTCTGCAGATGGAGTCTACAGAAGTAAAATTGATTGCTTCTGTGGTAAAAGACCATGGAGAAGTTCTATATCAAAAGCAAAAATGAGACCAGATGCAGATTCCTCACCAATTGCTCACATATAAGTCCAGGTTGAAGATGAAGCAAATTTTTAAAAAATCCATAAAAGTCAAAATACAACATTGAGGCTATCCCACCAGAATTTGAAGAAATCTCAAGACATATTTGACACATTAAACACTAATGACAGCCAACCTGCTTAGATATGGTAGGACATAAAGACCATCATATAAGAAGAAAGCAAAAGGTTATCAAGTCAGAAAAGAAAGAAAAGATCAAAGTGAATATCAGAAAAGATTCGAATTTACTTTTAACCATAAAGCTTCTGAGGAAATGGAAAAAATAATGAAATCATAGGACTGAGCTCAAAACTTCAAAGAATTGCTGAGAAGACAAATAAAATATTTTAATTAAATGTGCAAAGATCTGGAATTAGAAAACCAAAAATGAAGGAAGATACTTTGCAATATCTTACTCTGAAATAACTGAAAAAAATTCTACAGAAGTCAAATGTGTGAAATATAATTGACAATATGTTCACTATAAATGTAGCTTTTATATACTAAAAAAGTAGTTTTTTTCCTTTATAAAAATTAGTCCAATTTTAGATAACATTTAAGATAATTTACTAAAAAAATTTTAGTAAATTATGGGTTATATAGCTGCTCAAATGCATTAACTAATGATGCATTTAAGATATTATCAGAGTAAGTGCAAGCATTTTCCTCTTTCTAATGTTAGAAAATTAATGCACTACCTTATAAGTGTGCTATTATGAAATTCCAATAAGAATGGAGAGAGAGAAGGAGTAAGGAGGGGCAAAAAGAGATAGAGGGAAGGGAAGGTGGACATAAATGGGCCATTGCAATGCTTTAAGTAGTCAAAGTTGCCCTTATTTTTAAAATGAGGCTAAGTCATTGGGGTTGATACTGATTCACAGTGATTCTATAGGTCAGAGTAGCTCTGTGAGATTCTGAGCCTCTACTTCTTTATGGGAGTAGGAAGCTTGTCATATTCAAACTCCTGGTTGTTTGGTTAGCAGATCATTGTATAACCATTCTACCACCAGGGTTTCATTGTTAACATGAGGTATTAAATGTTAAATGGATGCATTTCCAACATTCACCAATTATTTTTGTCCGCTATTTTATTAGAGCTGGAAATTCATAATTAGATGCTAAATGTCCAGATTTCTTGAATTATCTGTCAGTTTGTGACACTTTGTTTGCTTTCATGCTGCTGTGGTGATGGAAAATTAACCAGTATCTCAATTGCCAGCAGGACTGCTCATGGTAAACAAATTTCAGAAGAACTTTCAGACTACCAACAAATTAGGAAGAAGGAGTCAGTGCCCCTCTGAGAAATTAGCCAATGAGAAATGTAATCAAAATACAACTGAGAAAGAGCTGGTCTCCTCAAAGAATCAACATTGATGATAAAGATTTAGCAAAGATTTTTGAAACTGTCATTGACATGATGGGGCATGGTTCAAAATGAATCGGCATTAGTGTACTAAAATTAAGTGGCACTGGACATTTTGAATCAGATAATCACATGGTTTATTATGCTAGAAAAGAAAAAAAAATCCTGAGGAATAGAGGCTCATTTATCATCAAAATGAACATTTCTAGATCAATATTGAAGTGCAATGCTGCAAGTGATTATATAATACCTATACGCCTACAAGGAAAACCAGTTGAATCAGGAATGATTCAATTTTAAACACCAACTACTAAAACCAATAATGAAATAATTGAAAAATTCTGTTGACTTCTTATTTCTAAATTGATCAAACATGCACTCATGATGCACTTTGAAATGCAAGAAGTAGGAAAGAAAAAGAAACGTTTTATAATACAAAATGTTAACTGGCATTTGGTCTTTGTCTTTGTAATGGAAAGGAAGTTGAAGGTTTACTAATTCCAGGTCTCTGCATATTTCATTAAAATATTTTTTCATCATAAATTTCTTCACCACAGAGATTTTGCTCAATAGCATAAATATAGGCAATAGTGGTGAACAGGGCCAGATAATAAATAAGAATTAAATTTACTGCATCTGTTGGAAAATACAATTAAGAAATTCAATATTATTCAAAACAAAGCAAAGAGGCAAGGCAAGATGAGACCATCAATTGTGCCCATTCAAGTTCATGTTGAAGTTGAAGGTAATTAAAACATTCAAAAGAACTAAAATAGTATATTGAATTTAGAGACCAATGCAAGAATATGCTTGCTGGATTAAAAACAATGGCTCACATATATTCTTGAGATGAGTTTTAGTGTGATATAGAGAACACTATTGTATCCTAGCACCTTCAAACACCACACTGAAACTATCCAAATTGTAAACTGCACTAAGCTAACTGGACTTTACCTTAAACTTTTAGCACCTCTAAGGAACTTAAATATTCCGTCTAACCTGAACTAAAATGTCCCAGTAAAAGGGGCAGATGTTCACTATTTCAGGTTAAGGAATAGGTGATCATTGGACTTTGACTTGGTTTGGACCTATTGCTCTGAAGGCACTCAACGAATGGTGACCCAGAACTAAGATATACTTTCTGTTCTCATGTTTTTTCTACTTGTTTCTCTGCCAGAGTTCTGCTTTTGTAAAGTAATGTTACTGAAAGTATTGCCATATCTCCAAACCTCACAGTTTGTTTAACTATTTTCAAATCTCTAAAGTTCCAAAGCTTTTCAAATACTATTAAATTATTTCAGTCCACAATGATGCTCTACAGACCTGTATAAATTCTTTTTCTCAACAATTTTAAAGATTCTATACCATTGTCTAGAACATCACCACTCTCAGTGCCCCTTGAGATGAGCTATGAGGCTCTCCCATGAAATCATAGTGATGTTTTTAAAGTGAGCCAGCAACATGTATAAAACAGATATAGACATAGATTTTGTGCCCTCACTGAGTCTCTTCAGTGAACATATAGTGAACATCTCCTCGTACTGGGGCATTTCAGTTTGAGGTCTATTGTAAAATATGGTGAAATAATCAGATGATGCCTAGGTTAGTAAATAAATAGTACCTGATATCTTAAATGTGTTTTAAAACAAGCAACCCTTTAAGTGAGGCATCAGCTAGGTCCAAATGGAAGAAGCCCACCATCTTGTTTAAGGATCATAAATAATAAAATCCAAACATGGAGGTGAGGATGACACCAGGGCCTGCATTCTCAGTACCTGGTTTATAGAATGTTATCAATGAAAGTGAAAAGCCAAAAGCCATTTGCAAAGTCTCTACATGGACTGAGTCTCCCATGAATCCCACTGACCATAGTTTACAAATGTGAATATCCTTAAGATCAGACAAGCAGTCAAAGATCATTGTAAAATGGATTTAATATATTTAGGTAGATATTAGATCTCCCCTTTGGTTCATTTGAATGTATTCTGTGTTTTAAAAATATTTTCTACATTTTTATAGATAGTGCTTTTTCTGTCTTTCTCCTCCCCCCCCCCCTTTTGTTTGGCACTTATTTTTTTTTGTTCTTCATATAGATAGGAAAGTCAGGTTGGGTGTATCTATGAAGACAGTAACTGGACTGATAATTATGTCAGGGCACAAAGAGGAATTTAGGGAAGTTGGCACGATGAGGAGTCAAAAGCAGTGGGTACAAGAAAGAAGAAAGTACTCAAAAAGTGATTGTTATGAATACTGTGCAAACCTTCTTAATATGATTGAACTATTGACTTACATGGTATGGTAACTATATCTCAATAAAACTAATTAAAAAAGGAGTTGCACACTCCGAAATGCAAATGGGCTGTTCTCTCCTGTCCTATAAGGTAGATAGTGAGAATGAAAATGGATGTTCTAAAGAGAGATCAGTCCTGCAGTGGGACATCATGCTCGGTGGAGTAGAGTAGCGGTGACACTGGTTTGACAGGCTGATTTGACACAGTAGCTGCCACAATGAGCTGAAACATAGGAACACTTGTGAGAGTGGCACAAGAATAGGTGGGCAGTGTTTCGTTTTGTTACACATAGGCTCTCTATGAGTCAGAACCAACTGGACAGCACCGAAAACAGCAACAATCACTCCACGTGAGTCCTCACTCTCTTACTTCCACCAATATGAGAAGTATCTGCTCATTTAGCAAAACGAGATCAACTAAACTGTCACATGATTTATAATGTAGAATACATGTTAAACACAACCAAACCAAGTAGTGTTCATGAACAGGAAGAAAACTAACTTTTGAAAAACAGATAAGTGATCTGAAGCACAGAAATCTTTTCCTGACAATACTGCATCAGGGATTCACTCTAGTTCTTTGACTTTAGATCTTGTTTTTGTTATTGTTGTTATTATTATTTTAATACATTTGTGTGTGAATAAGGTGGAAATTTACATTTCAGGTAATCAATTTGTATTCAAAAATCTAACCTCCTTTTAACTTCCTCAGCAGCTTACTTTTCCCATACTTCCTTTTGATTTCTCTTCTTGTGGAATACTACCTTTTACACAAGTGAGCACTTGCATAGTCGACAGCCTCACTATATTCCTTTCTGTGTTCCTCACTCACTTGGAAACCCTCATAGTCTGTTTTCTTTAGCAGGAAAACTTAGTCTTTTTTTCCTTTATAAAAGTAGTCTCATACAATATCTGTTGTGGTTGACTAATTTACCTCAGCATAATGGTCTTCAGGTTCAGATAGAGAAATCAAAAAATAATGTTTCTTGATACATTTTTTCTGCTGATGGGCATTTATATTATTTCCATCTTTTTTCTGTTGTTAACAGTGCTGGAGGGGACAAGAATGTGCATATATCTATTTGTATTATACATCTTACTTTTTAGGCTAAGTGCCTAGCAAAGGAATTTCTGGGTTACATGGAATTTCCCTTCCCAGTTGTTTGAAGTGATAGCACTGTAACATTTTCCACAGTGCTTTCACATTTTTACAATCCCTCTGACAATGTATTATGGTTCCAGTCTCTTCACACCCTCTCAAGTATTTGATACTTTTCCCCCCCTAGAATTTTGCTGTCATTGTTTCAAACTGGTGTCTTGTTTTCATATGCATAATTTCGATGTCTAGTGATTGAGAACATTTCTTTAAGATTTCTTGATCTCCTAGGTATCTTCTTTGATGATTTGTCTGTTCATGCTCTTTGCCCATTTTGGATTATTCATCTTTTTCTTATTGAGTTGCACTTTTCTATAGATGTTATAGCATAGTTTCCCAAAGTGGGCGCCACTGCCCCCTTCTCCCCCCCGTGGTGTGTGGAATGATCTGAGCTCATTGTAAGAGCAGAAATCTACACTTAATCCTGGATTCTGGGCTGGAGTACAAAAGGTTTTCATTGCTAGGGAGGTCATGAGGAATTTTTTTTTAAGAGGACAGTAAACAATATAAGTTTGGGGGGCTGAGCGCTGGTGGCATAAGTGGTTGAGTGCGGGACTGCGCCCTGCGTGCTTGGCGGTTCAAATCCATCGGCGGCTCTCAGGGGCAGCGCTGGGTAGGTCCCACGACCACCTGAGGGCAGTGATTCCCCCCACCCCCAAATATATATATATAAGTTTGGGAACCTCTGTGTTAGAGATTAGTCCATTATCCAATGTGCTGTTGCCAAAACGTGTTCCCCAGGCTCTGGGTTCTCTTTTGACTTTTCAGATGACATCTTATTATACGCATAAGTGCTATGTGCAGGAGGTCCTAGTTCTGTCCATTGGCTGCTAACCACAAGGTCATCAGTTCATAATCACCAACTACTTCCTGGACAAAGGTTAGCCTTTCTACTCCTGTGAATATTTATAATATCAGAAATCCACAGGGCAGTTCTACTATTGCCCTGTAGAAGCTCAACAAATCAATCTGCTCAACCAGAAGGAAATTGACTTGGTTTAGTCATCTATTTTGTCTTCATGTATGTGTGTATGTGTGTGTGTTGTTTGTTTGATAGTGTTTTTATGTCCTATATTAGGACCTTTAAGCTTGCCCCTGGTTTTTATCACTGATGATATCTACAGTTTGGGGAGTTATACTCGTGTTACATCCAATTTAAGTTAGTTTTTATGGGGTATAGATTCTATTTCATTCTTCTGCAGATGGAAATAAAATTTAGCCAGCACCATTTCTTGTAGGGAATATTTTTCCCATTTATGTTTATCAGTATTTTATGGAAGATAAGTTGTCTGTTGGTGGACTGATTTATTTCTGGGTTCTCTATTTTGCTCCAATTGTCTGTATATCTGTAATTTTACTAATATGAAACAATTTTGTCTACTTTGTATATTTTTGAACTTGGAAAGTGAAAGGACTCATACTTTATGCTTCTAAATATTTTTTACAAAGGAATTTTTGTTGTGTGTGAATCTAGGTTAGCATCTGGGTAAGGCTGCTATGTACATCATTTTTATTTTAGACACAGCAAATAAAGTTATACAAAAGCTAGGGACCTTACTTACCCCATGAACTTGATACATGAAATTATGAACAATACAAAGATCCTTAGGTTAGAAAATAAATGTTCTGTTTTGCTGAAGTGGAGAGATGAATATGCTTTTTAAAGAGTATGGACATGATGAAAGGAACACCAGAGATGTTCCTTAGAAGCTTCTCCTATTGATATTAAAGCAACCCACTTTGCTGCCCTTTATTTTTTCCATTTTAACAAGATTTTATAAGCTGAAGATTCCCATTTGAGGATTTTTGTCTTTTAACATTTCGGGAGTCCTATAAGTAATTTTTAAAAGGTGAAACAAAAGAGTCATTGAAGAAATCAGCCTATATATAACCAATTACAATCATGAGTCATTGAATAATTTCTAATGATGTCCAACTAGGCTATATGTTACCATACTAAATTTCTATGAAGGACATGGATGCTTCTTCTTTTTTCTTATCTGTGAAATCTCTGACATGTATTAAAATTATTTTTTGCCTTATTTCACTTTTGTGATTTAGAAATATATGGTGCTCATTGTTGTTTTTCGCTGTCATCTAGTCTCTTCTGGCCCAGAGTGACCTATCCACATTAGAATCAAACATTGCCTGGTACTACATCATCCTCACAATTGCTCTGATGCTTGAGCTCCTCATGCAGCGAGTGTCAACCCATCTCATTGAAGATCTTCCTCTTTATTGCTGTCCCTCCACTTCACCAAGCTTGGTATCATTCCTTAAGGAAAAGTCTTGCTATCCTTGTATCTAAGGGACACTCTGGCCATACTTTGTCAAAGATAGATTGATTTGCCCTTTTAGCAATTCATATACTTTCAATATTCTTTGCCAGCAACATAATTCAAACACATGGATTCTTCTTTGGTCTTCCTTTTTCAATGTCCAGGTTACACATTGCATGTGAGGCAATTAAAATGCCATGACTTGTGTGAGGCCCACCTTAGTCCTCAAAGTAGCATGTTTGTTTTTCAAATCTAAAGAAAATATCCTCAGTGTGACACAACTTTTGATCTCCTGACTGCTGCTTCATGCGCATCATGGGAGATCCAAGCAACACAAAATACTCGATCACTTTTGCTTTCTGAACATTGAATTGTAAGCTACACGGAGGGCTGTAATCCTTGATCTTCATCGCAAGTGCTGCATGTCCTCCTCAATCTCAGCAAGCAAGGTGTGCCATCTGCATATATCAGGTTACTGATAAGCATTTCTCCAATCCTGATGCCACAGTCTTCATATAACCAAAATACCATACAACTTCTCTGATTATTTGCACAGCATACAGATTGAATAAGAATGTTGGGAAGATACAACCCTGACTCACACCTTTCCCAATTAGTTAATTGGGTGTGATGTTTATATCCACATCATTAATATTAAAGTATGAAATATACAGTTATTTTTCCACTAATTGTAAAGTCATTTCACTTAGAAAGTAAATTGCATTTCTTGATATAATATTTCTCATATATTGTGTTTTATACCGTGAACTTCCAGAGATTGAGCAAATTTGTGTTATAAGAAGTAGCCAGAGTACTACTTCAAATAAAGGATAGTGGGTCTTCATCTTTTAGGGTATTTTAGGATATCAGATGAGATCAGTCCCTAAAGAAGAACATCATGCTTAGTAATGCACAAGATTAGCTAAGTAAGAAGACACAGATGAAATGACTTAACGTAGAGTCTGCAACAATGGGCTCAATCATTGCTTATAACTCTAGCCCAAGAATGGGCACTATTTGGTTCTATTGTACATAAGATCATTCTGAGTCAAAAATTATTCCACAGCACCAACTTGCAACAGCATATTGTGTAACATAAGAAATAGAGAATTCAAATATTCTGTATTCCAGAATCACATTCCCATATGAGGGAAAATATTTTTAAAGTACATTATTCTTCATCAAAATAATAATAATATGTCTAATAAAATCTTTGATGTAATTTATTCTATAATCAAGAGCATTCTTCAAGTTCAATTGATAATGACAATGTTCAGAAATAATCACTTTAGTTATCAAGACTGCCATTTAAAAAACTCATTCTATTGGTGGCTCATACAAATCTTATTATAATCCATACATATGTCCATTGGGTCAAGCACATATGTACATTTGTTGCCTTCATCATTCTCAAAACATTTGCTTTCTACTTGAGTCCTTAGTATCAGCTTCTCATTTTTCTCCTCTCTCCACACTCCCCCCTTCCGCATGAATCCTTCATAATTTAGAAATTATTATTTTGTCATATTTTACCCACTTTTCTGTTGTCCATCCCACAGGAAGGAGGTTATATGTAGATCCTTGTAATTGGTTCCCCTGTTCTGCCTCATCCTCCCTCCACTCTCCTGGTGTCACCACTCTCACCACTGGTTCTGCAGGGATCATCTGAACTGGATTCCCTGTTTCTAGTCCCTATCTGTACCAGTGTACATCCTCTGAACTAGCTCGATTTATAAGGTAGAATTTTGATCATTATAATAGGGGTGGGGAGCATTTAAGAACTAGAAAAATGTTGTATGTTTCATCATTGTTGCTACACTGTACCCTGACTGACTCATCTTCTCCTGACCATTCTCTAAGAGGTTAACAAGTTGGCTACAGGTGGGTCCCTACTTTATACTCCCCCTCATTGACAATGATGTGATTTTTGTTCTTTGGTGCCTTTGCCACCTCACGATCAAACAGGCTGGTGGGCTTTGTTGCTTCTGAGCTACATGGATACTTGTTTACCTTTAAGCCTTTAAAACCTCGGACACAAAAAAAAGAAAAAAAAAAAAAAAAAAAAACCTCGGACACTATTTCTTTTGATAGCCAGTCACCATCAGTTTTCTTCACCACATTTGCTTATGCATCCATTTACCTTTGGTAGTGTCAGATAAGTAAGCATCATGGAATAACTTTTGTTTTCTTTTGTCGCTTTTTCTTGCTCTGTCTTTTTTTTTTTTTGTTCATATTATTATCTCTGCAGGTCTATTTAGAAGAGGTAGGCTAGATAAACAGTCTGCAGGAAGTTCCAAGAAGACATGGGAGTGTGGGAGTTGGGGGAAAGGAAGTAGTGTCAACTAACCCAGGGACAAGGGAACAAGTGATGCAAAAGTAGTAGCAAGGAGGTGTAAGAGGCCTGGTAAGGATTGATCCAGGGCAATGGATCCAAGAAGAATTACTGGAAACCCAAATGAAGGCTGAGCATGGTACAAGAGAAAAGTAAAAGTTAAGAGAGGCAAGAACTATAGAGGTCTAAATACAAACATGTACATATACCAATATATTTGTATATGATGGGGAAATAGATCTATCTGCATATATTTATAGGTTAAGTACTAAATTAGCAAAGAGACATTGGCCCTGCAATCAAGTACTCCCTAAATGCAAGAACATTTTGTTCCATTAAACTGGCAATCCATAATATTGCCATTTTAAACATAATAATCTTCTACTATTTGCCTGAGATAGAACGTATCCTGATTCTATGCACAAAATATTTTAGATGAATTACAGTAAAATATAATATGCTAATTTTGAGTTATTATAATTTCAGAAGAGCACAAAGATTAATAGAACTGGAGTATCAATGTATACATCCACAAGAGAGCTCCTAGGGAATAATTGTTGTTCTGATTCTTATTTTTCTTTAAGCTTTCTGGTCTCAAAGGAAAATTTATAATGGATTTTATTGTCTGAAAAAAGAAAAATAACTGTTTCTAAAAGTAAATTTTGCCTTAGGGTTAGAATGCTTACTCTATAATAGAGATAGATAAAGTTTATCAGAATAGGAGTATAAAGAATTCTGAATTATTTGGACCATAAAACTCAAATTTAAGCATTTGTCAAATGGGAATAAGACATGATCTGTACCAAAACAAGTGTATTTTTATCACTGATTCATTTTTATTTATATATGCAGTCATATCTCATCAGCTCATGTTAGAAAGAAATTCACCTAATTTAGGATTCTGTAGTTTGAATTGCATTGGCCTTTAAAAGTCAATGGCCCAGCGTCTTTATTCTATTTTCTGTTGTGCTCTACTGTCCACATAAGATTTTAGATAATGTTCTATAGAATGAAGTCAATACATTAAATTTCAGATTTATTCCATTGATTTTTATAAAAGTGGAGTTTTTATTATATCTGATCTTAGACTTCATTTCATATGGTAGCATTGTTTTGTACATTTATTTTTTTATATTGACTATATATGTGTTTTATTTTGACATATGTTTTTAAATCTTGTTACTTTACACTTGTTACACTGACAAAATATTTTTTGGGGGAAAGCAAATACACACACATAACCAAGACTTGTTTCAAAACAGACATACACTAGACAGCAAGCAGAAAACTATTATTTTTCATCAATCCTATCAACTTAGAGTTGCATCACAAATTTATATCATTATATAATTTTGAAGATGGACCAATTAAAAATCTTCTGTAAAATTCATTGTACAAGAAATAAAATGGCAATGCCGGATACCTGATCCCTTCAACACCTCATGATCACACAGGTTGGTGTGCTTCTTCCATGTGGACTTTATTCAGCAGTAGTGTCTGAAAGGTGAACATCACAGAATGACATATGGTTAGAATAAAGTGCTTTTGTGTTTAAAGAGTACTTAAATTGAGCCCCAATGTCCATCTGCAACCTTATTATTATCATGTAGATATGAATACATAGTTCTATTCACATCTCATTGTATATATAACAATATGTAATTTTATATAACATATACACACATGTTCATGACTATATTTAGGCCTTTATAAATGTCCTTTGCCTCCTGGTTCTTTCCTGTATTTCCTTTTAACTTCCCGCTTGTCCCACCATCATGTACGGTCTTCATTTGGGTTTAATAATTCCTCACTGCTACCTTGCTCTTGATTGAGCCCCACTAGCTGTCCTTCCTGCGACCTTCCTTCCATTGATTTTAGTTCACTTGATGTTACCTTGTCCCTAGGTTTGTTCTCCCCCAATGCCTTCCACCTCCCTTTCACCCATATCTTTGGAACCACTGGTCCCGTTATTTTCATCTCAGAATTATTTATCCCGGTTATCTTATCTAGGTAGACATGCAAATACATTAATAAGTGCAAAAACCAGACAAAGACAAATAAAACAACAAAGGAAGTGAAAACCAACAAAACAATAAGAACAGCAAAAAGCAAGAACAAAATGATAGTAACAAAAAAAATCCCCTGACAAAATTGGAATAGCCTATGAATAGTTCAAGGTCTGTGTGTTGCCCTTTACAAGTGTTTTCCAGTCAAATCTGATGGGATGCCACACTGTCTTCACAGTCTATTTTTGGTATTTCCTGGTGTGTTCATTGCTCTGCTCCCCCTGCTGCTCTGCTGTATTCCTTCAGTGCCTTGCCCCAGCCTGATGGGGCCAGACCATGCACGATCCTTGTGCTGTGTCTCCTGTGCTCTTGCCTGTAGCACCGTGGTTCAGGAAGGAATCAGTGTTCCATGGTGGGATAGGCCCTATGTCCTTGCTGGGCAATGTGTGCTTGGAGGAGGCACATCATCTTCAGAATTTGATGGAAACTGGTCCCTTTCTCAGCAATATTGTTTTCAATTTTCTTCTTCTTAAACCTTCCTAATTGTCAGTGGGTTCTTCAAGGAATACTATCTCGATCACTCCTCTGGAATCTGATACAATATTCATTATAACTTTCTGAGGTGCTTTCTCTTTCTTGAATATAATTGATCCAACAGATCATCTGGAAAATCATTGCTTTGATTCCCCTTTAAGAGCTACCCTTGTAAGACTAAGGATCTCTCTCTGGGATGCAGAGAGAGCTTCTCTACTTATTTGCTGTATCCACTGAGTTCACAGACATATTTAAACATCTTTTGCTTATAAAAATCTGTGAGTGTATGCTCCAGAATCCTAGTTGCAATATATACTTTTTTATTTACTGTGATGTAGGTAAAGATGGATCATGAGTAGAATGACTTTCTTAATGCTACACTTATACTACATAACCATAGTAATATGCAACTTATTTCTGCATACTGTATTATTTTATATTGTGTTCAATAGGACCAAGTACCAAAGTCCTCAAATATATGTTGGTATTCTACAAGCTAACTGTGACTTTGTGTATACTTGCTAATTTATGATTACATTTATATGAACATAGCTAATTTTTCAACTCAGTCTAAAAAGATGTAAATAGAATGCCATCACAATTTTACTATGAGCTGTCCTTTTGAGAGATATCTCCCAGCAATGAAAGCCATTTTAAAGCTCACTGATTGCTTACCTGTCCACTAATTCCTATGTAGATTTTTTTCTTCACATTATCCAATTTAATCTTCCCAGGAACCCTCTGAGATAGGGAATAATCCTCGCCATCTATATAAATCAGAAAAAAAAATCACAGAAAATAAAAAATATCATGAACAATTCCTTATCTCCTTAGAAAAGAGAGATAAGCCATTAGCACCACGATCAGGGCAACCCTGTGTAAAGTGGAATGACACATCATCTGATACTATGACAACCTCAAATGTTTTGCTATTTTTGAGCTCTTTGTTTTAGTATCGACTTGCTCTTTGTTTTAGTATCGATTCATCTCAATGAGAGACTTTCTCTTTTTCCCTGACTTTACCAACCATGCCATTCTTCTCTAGGAACTAATCCTTCATGATTATGTGTTCAGTGTATGTGAAATTAAGTCTCACAATCTATTCTGATTTCCATATTAGTCTTTTCATTAGTCTTACATTTTTAATGGCCTTTTACTTTCTTCGAATGTGTTGTCCTTTTTATCACTCAACAACTTCTGTGGATTTTGTTCATAAAAACTCACTGCCATTGAGTTGACTTTTATTTGGACAGCAAATTTCTAGGACAGAATAGAACCACACCTGTGGGTTTCCAAGACTGGAAGTCTTTACAGGAGTACAGAGTCTCATTTTTCAACTATGGTGTACTTTGTGATTTCTAACTGCTGACCTTAGACTAACAGCCTAACTACCAGCAAGTCTCCGTCAGTCATTAATGTGGTTAAATGCATCACATGTATTCTTGATATGGTCTCCAAATTCAGGTGAAATATACATAATAAGAGTAAATTCAATAAAGGTCTTACTTTTGTTCCTATGAACTTATTTTAATTTTTCTTCACTTTCCATGTGAACACGAATATAAGCACAGTGGTTTTTTCCACATTCATCCCTTGGTCATATTCTGATTGATTGAGTTTCAGTAGCAGTCTTATGATAGATAAATTTGCTTCTGGGTTCTCAATTCTGTTCCATTGTTCTATATATCCATTGTTCAGATATACAATTATTGGGTTGCTTTGGCTACCTTTACTGCTGCTTTCTTATCTAGGGCCTACTTCCTTTCCATAAAAGTTTAGTATGTGGTATTTCCATCTATTAAAAGAATGTAGAATCAGGGTCCAGAATGCATCATATTCATCTATCAGTTTATGTAGTATTAATAATTTTCACCATGTTAAATCTTCCTATCCATAATCATGACATGTTGTCCTTTATGTATGTCTCTTTTGGTTTGTTATAATTTTGTAATTCTCTTTATATTAAGTATTTTATATCCTTTTACAGATTTATTCCTATGTACTTTATATGTTTGATCGTCATTATAAATAATGATTATGTTTTCCTCGTTCTTTTACAGAGTTCTATTTGCTAGGTTAAAAAGAAATCGAACTGATTTGAAATGCTAGTTGTGTTGCCACTGTACTGAATATTCCAATTAGCTCTAGTAGATTTCTTACTGAATCTCTAGTATTTTCTATGTATGGGTCCATACCATGTGCAAATAGGGATTGTTTTACTGATTTTCTAGCAAATCAGATGTTCTTGTTTTCACTCTGTCTTACCTTAAAGCCCTGATTAGGATTTTCAAGAAAATGCTAAATAGAAGAGCTAATATAGAGTATGGTTATTTGCTTCTTATTTGTAAAGGGAACTCATATTGGGATTTACAATGAATGTTTGCCTGATAGGTAAAAAGGCCATCATTTTGAACAAATGCATATGATTTTCTTAATATTCCTAAGCTTTCAAAATATTTTCATGGTATTTTCTTTCTTTATTTAAATTCATCTGTTAGTAATGACATACAAAGACTCTTAGCAAAGTGATATAAAGAGAAAATCTAGAGGACTAATGAGAAACTTTTCAGTCTTACATTAAAGTAACAATGGCATTTGGGCCCCACCTGAGAATACCAGGAATCAAGAACTATTGATTAGCTATGATCGCTAAGCTAAATGGGATTTATACAAGGGAGCTAAAGAACCAGCATCACTTACTTGCTAAAGAAGAATGATTACTTACAGGGTTTAGATGGTTACTATCATAGACTGAACACTTTATGCTGCTGGAGGAAGCTACTTCTGGGTTAAAGAGACAAAGAATTTTGCTTATTTAGGTAAAAAAATCATACAAGGGTTTTGTAATTTGAAGTGGGAGAGGCAATACTAAAAATATTAAACCATTTGTTTTTATTCTAAACTTGTAAGAGTCCATCAGACTTGCAAAGAATAACATTGGTCAAGTGAGACCAGGTGGAGAATTGGACATAGGAGGTCTATGCAACGTGTTGGGATTGCATTTTCCATATCCCTTGCAACCCCTGTAGAATTTCCAAGAATCTCCTGTAAAGGATGATTTTTAATAGTTCAGTGTTCATGAAGGGGCAAGAAATAGAGAGCCTATGCTGCCTGGGTAAAGTTTCTTCCTCTTAGGAAATTCCAAGTAAAATTTTCTTATGAGGCCCCAGGCTAAGGTAAAAACCCGATTCCAGTAAGAGTAAGTGTAATATTAAGGCTCTTCCAAGGCTTAGCTCTAAGATCAATTTTTAATAATATGGATATGTTGGTTGCTTCATCTTAAGATGCCTTTTTTGTTATATCTGAAGGTCTATCTAGAGAAGATACAGTGGATGAACAGTCTGGAGGTGAAAATGATGGGATGGATGTTTCTGGGGGTGGGGGAGACTGGGAAATGGGGAGGAGGTAGAAAAGACGTGGTGTTGACCACCCCAGGAATACGGGAACAACAAGTGATTCAACATCAGTGACAAGGTGGGTGTGAGAGGTCCAATAGGGATTGATAAAGAGTAATGTAACAGAGAGAAAATCCTGAAACCCAAATGATGGAGGCTGAGGATGATAGTGGGACAAGAGCAAAGTAAAATGGAATAGAGGAAAGTACTGGGGAGGGGGGTAAAGGGAAACTCTAGAGGTCTAAATATAGGCATGTACATAGTTGAATATATTTATAATGAGGATGAGGAAATACATCAGCATACATATACTTATAGTGTTAGTATTAGGACAACAGGTGGGCATTGGGCATCCAGTCACGTACTTCCTCAATGCAAGAACATTTTGTTCTTTTAAATTGGCACCCCATGATGCTCACCTTCCTGACACGATCACTGAAGACATATGTGTGCATAAGCAAAGATGGTGAAGAAAGCTGATGGTACTTGCCTATCAAAAGATGTATGTCTGGAGTCATATAGGCCTGAAAGTAAACAAGCAGCCATCTAGCTCACAAGCAACAAAGCCCACATGGAAGAAGCATACCAGCTTGCTGGATCACGAGGTTTCAAAGGAATCCCTTATCAGGCTTCAAGATCTTAAAATATTAACATTGTTTGCTCGTCTTCCTGTTATGATCACTGAGGACAAATGTGTGCATAAGCAAATGTGATGAAGAAAACAGATGGTGTCCGGCTATCCAAAGATATAGCATCTGGGGTCTTAAAGGTTTGAATAAACAAGCGGCCATCCAGCTCAGAAGTAACAAAGCCCACATGGAAGAAGCACAACAGGCTGTGTGACCACGAGGTGTCTAAGGGATCCTGTATCAGGCATCAAATAACTAAAAATTATATCATTATAAATGAGCGGGAGTATGAATTGAGAACCCAAAGCCCATTAGTAGGTGAAACAATATTCCCTTACAGAGGAGTTGCAGGGAGATGAGTCAGTCAAGTTATAGTGTAGTAACAATGAAATAATGTAACTTTCCTCTAGTTCTCAAATGCTTCTTCCCACGCACTATCATGATCCCAATTCTACCTGACAAATCCAGCTAGGCCATGGGATGTACACTGGAGTTGGAAACATGGGAAATTAGGATAGATGATCCCTTCAGAGTCAGTGGTGGGAGTGGTGATATGGGGAGGGTGGAGGGATTGTGGAGTAGAAAAGGGGATCCAGTTTCAGGGATCTACATATAACCTCCTCTCTGGGGTATGGACAAAAGGGAAGTAAGTGTAGGGACACACTGGACAATGTACAATATGAAAAAATAACAATTTGCAAATTATTAAGGGCTCATGGGGGAGGGACTTGGGCAGGGAGAGGAAGTTTGGAGAGCTGGTATCGGAGGCCTAAGTGGAGCGAGGATGTTTTGAGGGTAATGATGGCAACAAGTGTGCAAATGTGGTCGGCATACAATTGATGTATATATTGATTGTGATGGGAATTGTATGAGCCCCCAATAAAATGATTTATTTAAAACTATGGATGTCTTTTTTTGTTTGTTCAAGGAACTGACCTTATTCAGTGCTTTTTAGAATATTTTCATGATTTATATAAAAAATATTTTAAAATTCAGGGGCTAAAAACTTTTAACCAAATAACTAAGCTGCAGTTTAGTTTTAGATAAAATTTAATCTTGAAAAACAATCATTTGTATGGTTATAGTGTAGAGTGACATTAAACCATGCCCCCTGTGCCTACCAAAGTAGGAATCATGACATAAAGACATTTATCCATTTAAAATTTTAAATACTGTTCCTAGGAAAATAATCAGTGAGACGTTTTAGTGAATTCTATATGTTTTATATTGAATTAACCCTTTCAGTCATTTTGTTTTTTTCCTAATTGATATGGGTATATAATTAGTGAATGAAATATCTCTCTCCATATTTTTATGTAAAATGAAATGGCAGACTCTAACTCTAGACACACAGCTTCCTAAAGAAAACCAATGGAAGATTTTTTTCCCCTCATCAAACAAGTACCTGGAAATATTTATTATGAAGTAATGAAATCAAAGTGTGCTTATTTCAGTGTTTTGATAAAGATCGTGAGGCAAAAACCAAAAGGAACTTAAATATCTCAAAATTAATTAACAACTTCCAATGCTACTTGTGCCCTTTAGGCTAGATTTTGAATATATTCTATACTCCTTCCCTTGAATCTCAAAGATCATATTGGTTTTAGGCATCTTTCAAGAAACAATAACAATCTTCCAGATAATTATTTGGAGACTGAAATATACCAGAGGACAAAAGACTTGAAAATATGTCTTTTGAAGAAAGTGGTTTTGATGATGGTTCCACAAACCCTTAGGAAGAATTTTGTATATTCAGAGAATGAGCCATTCCATGGAGTGTTGTCTATGAAGTCGAAGAGATTTAAGGTCCCAAACTCATGCTGGAATTCAACATCTGATTAGATAAGACTTGAATGATATCAAGGGAGTTCCTGCGTCATACAAAGTATGAATTCAATGTGGATGGTAATCTTAAGGTTGTAGGTTCAAGTTCACTCAGAGTGCAGATCTGATGATCTACTCCCCAACCCCACCCCACCTCCTCCACAAGTCTGCCATTGAAAGCCTTGTGGGAAAATTCAACTTTGACACAGATGAGATCTATGTGAGTCAGAGTCCATACAACAACCTTAGTTTTGCACATCAAAAATCATTGTTGCCTTGGAATTTGTTACAATTTGGAGAAACAAATTCTCCTTTGATAAGAAATAGTAATTGAGGTTACATAAGGGATAATTTTGCCTCATGTTTTAAGGCCCAACACATAAGGCCAACTCTTTTTTTAGAAGACAGTTCAAATCTATTGCAGGTTAATCATGCTGTTCTGTGCAATGGTCATGAGAATCTAATGACTATTTTTATTCCATAACCAAAGATAAATGTGGAAAATATAAAGAGAGATTGAAGGATTATTGCAAAAAGTGTGACAGAGCAAAAGTAGGGAAACTATACTGCTTGCTTAAAAGAATCAATAAACTTTAAAATTATGAATAAATCCTCAAGAGGAAATGACAATCCTCTGTCCTCTATTTTTGCCGGGGGAAAAAACCACAGCCAGTATACAACTAAGGCTTTGCACTAAAATAGGAGACAGTTTCTACACCATGAAACTTATGAATTAAGAGGAGTAAAAACTATATGAGGTCCTAAAAATTATTTATTCAATTGAAAGTCATTAAATTATAAAATGAAATGGAACACCTAAATATGATACTCTAGGCATAAATGACCTGACATGGAATGGAACTGGCTGTTTTTGAATAGGATCATAGGCTTTACTTTTCTGGAAAAGAAACAATCAGGAGGAATGCCATTTCATTCATCATCAAAACTAAAATTTCAAGATTTGGATTGTATCCCCTCATCATATTTATTGTATTTGTATGTTGAGTAAAAGAGAAGCTGATTTAATTTTATGAAGCAAAATATGATATCAGGATTGGAGGAAAGCTTATTAACTACCTATAATTTGCACATGACACCACCATGCTTTTTGAAAGGGAAGAGAATGAAGTACTTACTGATCCAGATACTTTTTTTTTCCAGGTACTCTTTATATCATGTTCTTTTATAAATTTTACCAGAACCCCCAGTAGCTCCCTGTCAATGTACTGCTGCAATCATTGTTGGGTGCTCTTCAGTAAAATCTTACTTGCGTGTAATATTAATAATGTGGTTTTATAATTTCAACATTCTATTATGCCACCTTTCTCTGGGATGTGTACAAAGATGTACAAAGATGTGTACAAAGATGTCAGTTGGCCAAGTAATTTTCTTCCACATAGACAAGTGAGGGCTTCCAGTGCTTCTTGAATTTGTGGAAAACATAACATTGGTTTTCCATGAAATCCTGGGAGCTTGTTTATATCTAATGCTTTCAGTGCACCTTCAGCTTCTTCATTACCCTTGGTAGCTGTTCATATGCTGCCTCCTAAAATGCTAGAATCTTCACTA
Source organism: Nesogale talazaci (assembly GCA_004026705.1). Lineage (NCBI taxonomy): Eukaryota > Metazoa > Chordata > Mammalia > Afrosoricida > Tenrecidae > Nesogale > Nesogale talazaci. The sequence goes on along the minus strand of PVJH01007416.1, from coordinate 492 downwards.
GTTCTTTTGGCACAGTGAGTCCATATTTTTTCCATCTTTTTTTTCATACTTCTTTCATTATTCAATATTTTACCCATATTATCTTTTAATTTTGCAACTCAGATTTTTTTCTTAAATTCTTTCAGCTTTAGCTATGCTGAGTGTATTCTTCCTTTTTGCTTTTCAAATGTGAAGTCTTTTCACATTTCATTACAATATTTTACTTTATCTGTTCAAACTGGCAATTGATAATTTCTGTTCAGGTCTTTGCCTTCATCTCATTCCACATGCCTTAACCATTCTATGAGCAAGAGCAAGTTTCAACGGGTCTTCTGACATCCACTTCGATCGCTTCCCTCTTATCTTTTATGACCATTTGCTTTCTTCATAAATGGTGTTCTTGATGTCTTCTCACAACTCACCAGGTCTTCTGTCATTAGTGTTCAATGCAGAAAATCTGTTCTTGAGACACTCTAGAAAATCACCTGAGATGCTTAATATTGCATTTTGGCT